>CATIWM010322922.1:0-69726 GCA_949671775.1 Mallotus repandus | reverse complement strand
AATAATATACTGTTTTTATGTCATTCTTATTATTTTGTAAGCGTGTTGTGCAACAAAAATTTTAATTAATAATTTTTGTTAATTTTTAACACAATTGGACAATACAGACCTAACTTTTAATCATTTAACACAAAAATATTTTCTTTTTGTATTAATTTAGACATCTTTAACTTGTAAATCAAAGAAGCCTTCTTTATTTGTTCAAAAAAAAAGACCACTAAGGATACACAAAATTCTCAAAGGAAGAAAATCTCCAATTAAATTGTCAACAAATAAAAAAGCACCAAGTGTAATAAAAACCAATAATGTACCAAAATTATACTTATGCGATATTGTAATATATTTACTAAAAATGCATCCGATTTTTTTTTGCTTGGACCAACAATCAGACTCCCTGAATTGGCAGTAGCAACAAAAGGAATGGATTATTGTCCAAAAGGAGAGGCAGAACAAGGAGATTGTCATTTCCCCTCAAAAATTCTATTTCATAACTAGCAACAAAGAACAGTTCTTGAGCAAGATCAGAGCTTGACAGAAATTTTAAAGAGTTTGAAGAGTGTAGCTTTGATTTTTGCAGGTAGAAATCTTCAAGGAATGATATTGAAGAGTCATCAAAATCTCCTTCCTCCATTTTCCCACCAAGCAAAGCTAAATCACCTGCCACTTAATTAATTACTAACAATCAACATCCAAAAAATACATAAAACAACAAATAAAACTCACCTAAAAATTAAATTTGCTTAAGCTCAAATCATGGGTTCAACACTAAATACCTAAATAATTAAATAAAAAAGAAAAACATTAAGTAGTTTGTACCAAAGTAAAGACTCAATACTTAAATTTAAGTAGCATGAACAACATAGAAATGCAACAACAACAATGCCTTTAGTAGTAATTGATCTATTAATATAATAGCATCCGCTGCCCCTTAAAAAACTCTTAGAATAATCATGTTGAAATGGCCAGAAAGTCTCCTTTCAAATTTCTCAAAATCTACACAATATGGTAAAATATAAACAAATAACCTGAAGCAAAGAGCAACTGCACAAAAATTCATCCATTCTAAAAATAGAAAATGAAAAGAGAATGCAGGTTCAATTTGTACTCAATTGTTTATCCACTAATAGTTTCATAAAATTTAGAAAATATCACAACTATGGCATAAATTAGTTCAGATATAAGGCCTACATCAAAGAACACCTCATACCCATCAACCAAGCTAACATCATAAATAACATCACCTTCATGTTGTTCGACGGTAAAAAAACAATCCAAACCATCTCTTCTCTACCAAACCAAAATCAATAATCAATAACATCGCCTTCAAATAGAAATCCAATCAGAGTCCAAAACCTAAAAATTTCAGAAACAAAAGAGACATCTCATCAACCAAGCGAAAGATCAAAGCAAAACAGAGAAGAGAGATCTACTTGCTCTACAATTTTTTGTGTTTGGCTTTAGTGGTAGGACTCTGTATTTGTGAGAAGAGAAATCTGGCGAAGAAAAAGATGATGCAAGAAAGAGAGATTATGTATGGAGGGAAAGAAAGGTAGTAGAACTGAAAACAAAAGAAAGAAGAAGAAGAATAAGAAGAAGATGATGATGATGATAGTGGTGGTGAATGAGAAAGAAGAAAGTGGAGAAGCGGAAGTGACGGAAAATTAAAAAAAGATACGTGTGTAATTTTTAATAAAAATATGACACACGTGTAATATTTGAAAATTTGAACATTTAATGTTAATGATACTTATTTTTAAGGCATTTATATAAAAATTCCAAAATAAAATCCACAGCCGACTGCTTTCTTAAACCTCCGCCTCGACAGATAAAATACTGGACCTGGTCCTCGGATTCGACCCGTGTAGCCTCTGCATGCAAGCTTCCATGATCTATAATAACAAAAGTTTTTCTGACTGGAAAAACAAAAAGTTATACATTCATAACTATTTATCATTTATCATTAAAATATAAAATTTATAACATCAAATCTAATTATTAAATAATTAAAATAGACAACACAGTAGTTTTATCTACTTTTATATATGTTAAATAATATTTTTCAAGTAATTAATTTACACGCAACATCTGCTCAAGTCTATTTATTAATAAATAATTATTAAAAAATTTATCTCTCTTATAGTCGTATTCAAGTTTACTTGAACCGATTAGCTGATAAAGAAACATTTGGACAAAAGAAAAATTGTTAGTAGGATCAGCACAGAATACATAATCTCCTAATTGGTTGGTGACATGGCTTAACAAAATTAATCCTTCTCCTTATTCAAGCGTTATTATTTTCTTTTGTTTTTAGGTAAATTAAAAGTTGTGTTACCTACTGGAGTCCATAGGTAAATTAATGTACACCTACTTTTGATTTTTTTGATAAGTTCGCTATTAAAATTTGATAAGAAGTTTCACAATTAAATTTAGTAAAAAATTTGCACTATATTATAATTTTTCTCCTGCCTTACTTTCAGCTCAAACACTGATGATCAGGTTCTTCAAGAAATCTGCACTGCCTTACTTTCAGCTCTAATTTCTTTCAAGCACAGCTTAGTGCAAACTCTAGTTTTTGTTGGCGAAGTATTCTGGCAGCTGAACAACTCTTGAAAGATGGGTGTCAATGGAGGATTGGCAATGGCAAAATGGTGAGTGTGTGGCAAGATCCTTGGCTACCTGAGAGAGAAAATCCCTTTGCCTCAACATCTACTCTGCCAGGTATGGAAACCATAACTGTCAATTCTCTTATGCTCCCTGGAATTCAGAAATGGGATGGCCATCTTATTGTAGATTTGTTTAATGAACTTGACACTAGACTCCTTCTGAGTATACCCCTTCCCAATACTCAATCTGAAGATAAACTTATTTTGGAAATTGGATAAGAAGGGTGGTTACTCAGTTCGTAGTGGTTATAGGAGGCTGATTGACTTGAGCTCTACTTTGGTTCCTCAAAATAATTAGCCCCATCCCACCAAAAGTTGAGAATTTCATCGGCGTTTTATTCGAAGTTGCCTCCAGTTTGTCGAAGTGCCCCTGAATCATGCTCATATTCTTCTTCTTATCTCTTGTGGATTTGCCAAACACTGTTGGCAACTATCTCCTTTAGGACTTATCCCAGGCAGCTCTGAACTTTTTTCAGAATGGCTAACTTTAGTTTTCAATAAATTTTCTAATGATCAGTGCAGTTTGGTAGTAATGACTCTGACAATTATGGAATCATCGACACAATATGGTGCGGAATCATAAAACTCAACAGGCCTAGCGGGTAGTGCAATCGGCTTTGAACTTTGTTAACTGTTGGAAAACAGCCCAGTCTATAGGCCTGTGAGCCTCCCATTCAGTACATAGAAAAGCTCCCCAGAAATGGCTTCCCCCAAAACCAGGTTTCTAAAGTGTAATATTGATGCAGCATTATTGGGTCGTAGTCAGATTGGAGTTGGCTGTGTGATAAGAGAGAGTGCGGGTCAGGTTTTATTCATGAAAAATATTTCCATTACAGGCCCTTAGGACCCTGATAGAGCTGAAGCTTTGAGCTGCAGAGAAGCATTAAACTGGATCAAATCGCTGTCTTTGCCAGGAGTAATAGTCGAATCAGATTGCCAGACAGTCTTAGATGCAGTCAGCAAACACAGCACTGGTAGAACATATTTTGGCCAATTAACCAAAGTGTGTCAAATTCTGTTGAATGGGTTATTCCAATGTACCCTAACTCATGTTAAAACATCAGTGAAGCGGCCGGTTCTATGCCTGATCTCGCAGAGTGAAATGGTGTCATTCCCTCTTTTATTTGTTTTGCCATAACCATTGATCAATATTTGAATCAATAAAACCAATTTTCAGTTAAAAAAAAAATATGATCTTTCGCCCCTCACAATAATATACTGTTGTGGGTTTTCAATATTTTGGTTTCTCTTTTATGTAAAATCTAAATATTACTTGAATCCAAAAAACATTATGATGGTCAAAAAGCATATTCAACATCAGATGTCATTGAGAATCTCCATATTGAAATGTGGAAACCAAAGTGGCGCATTTTATTTTTCTATACATCAAAAATATCATGTAGCAGAAAAGAATACACAGCAACCCGCTGTCAATACATGTCAAGTGTGCAGTATCCATCCAACAACAAGAAAACTGAGATTTTCTTTCTTGTTTACGTATGTTGTTCTATAACAAAAAACCAGAATATCAAGCACAAGAGATGCCCTCCCAACAAATTCTATTTTGGTCATTTAGCTCAGGTGAAATTAGCATATGTATGAACTAGTAACATTCAAATGTATCAATAACCAGATCTTCGCAAGAATGCTAGTACACCTAGCCCAGCAACCAGAGCAGCACCTGCTGCTGCAGCACTGTATGCAGCAGCCCATGCATCTGATTGAGAATAAGCTAAATCTCCTGAACCAGAACCCCCCCTTCGACTGCGTCCTCCAGAATAGTCTAGATGCAATCTCAGACCCTGCAGAATTCATCTCTATCAATTGAAGATGGAAAAGTTTAACCGTTTAATTGGCAAAAAGAAAATAGTTTTCCCCCTAAAGAAGGGCCCATTTCTCCATTGTATGACATGTTTTAATGGCAAATAATATTTTTAAGTATAGTGAAGGCCATCTTTATAACAAATTGGTTATTGCTTCGGTATCTGGATTAGAATAGGCAAAATTGTCATTGTCCTTCCTCGTGTCTACCTCTAAAAAAAAAAGCATTATAAAACATAGACAAACAAACCATACCTTCAATCCAGCTAATTTTGCATGCTCTACTGCTGTTATAAGATCAGTATCTGACTCCAGAACAACTTTGTCATGATCCTCGTCTTCATACTTTAAAATGTGATCATAAATTAGAATAATAGAAATCAAGAATCCCAGCTGATGGTCATACAGTACAAATTTCAGGCATACCAGAATTTGAGGTAAGTTGTTACGGTCAATATCATTGTGTAGCCTCTGAAGGATTGCAGTTATCAAATCAGTCAAACTTCGAGTATCTAGAACAAATGAACCAAAAACCAGGTCAACTCCTTGTTAATGAAGGAACCATAATAATTCAGAAAAGTGAACACATGATATGATGTCTTTCAAATCCCCTCAAGCAAATGTTCAGCTCATTCTCAAAACCACTAATATATATATAATGTTCCAGTCCACAAAAATGTTGAAATGCTTCATTGTGCGAGGCAAGTCACCTAGAATCATATAACGGCAAGCATACATCTATGAACTACATGCACACATATGCAACATGAAGAATGCATCAATAGCCGTTTGATTAAAAACTTTGAAAGAAGAGGAGAGAAAAGCTCACCAGAAGTAAATCTGTGCATTCGGCCCTTCTTGTCTTGGATTTTGAAACCAAATGTATTCGACAATGCTGATGAAGGATAGGCAAGAGATCTCCCCGTCTCTCCTCCTTCAGAAGGCACTTTCAAAGAACCTTCACTGAAATGCCATAAGACATGTTAGTAAAAAGTGACATCAAAGTACTATCATAACAACAAGAATTGAGCATTTAACCTCCGTGTATCTTCATCATCCTCATTAGGGCTTAAGGCCATAGCAGAATCCCAAAACTTTTGCATCATTGTGCTTGCTGCCTCATTATTTACTCCAGTAGTACTTCCAACCTGATTCATGACAAGAATGTTTTATTAGGCTCCACAACAGAAAATCAAAGCATAGCATATTTCACAAGAAAATATAAGATTTCTGCCTCCAGTGCCGGGGGCACCACTTATTGGCTGGTTAACAAAATAAGGTTAACCTCTCCATCCAATCTTGGGCATCAGTGGGAAACAAATGGCAAATGCCATAACCAGCAATAGCAGCTAACAAATGACAAATGCCATAACCAGCAAGGTTAACCTCTCCATCCAATCTTGGGCAACACTAGAAGTACGATTTCCACCACCACTAACTAATGCCTTGTGCAATTGTGACTGTATAAATGAAACTCAAAAAGAGAAAAATACAGAGCAACACAAGTACATGGATTTGACTTACTGTGGCCACTGCAGCATGAGTAATATGAATCACATCAACGACAGCAGCTATATTCCCATCTGCATTCAACCATACAGAGGCATGATCAGAAAATAAGATGACTAAAATAGACCACTTAGCTCCATTTTAGGACTAAAATGCTTAATACCTTTATCTACCACAGGAAGGTGCAAAAATTTCCCATCATGCATTGTATGCAAAGCATCGACGATTGGTGTGTCCATGTTCGCACATTCAGGATTAGGAGTCATGACCTGTAGTGAAATAGAAAGCAAATTACCTGATTAAAAATCACTTCTTTTTTTTTTTTTTATTCTACTCACAAGTAATGCAGCACAAAAAATAAATGAAATTTGATTGACAGATACACTCAATAAAGAAAGAGATATCTGATAGTCAATCAGTACCTTTTCCACAATAGTGGAATCTGGTGGAAGGTTCTGCGATATCACCCTCATCAAGATATCTTTTGAGCTGAAAAAACAATGCACATATTATGACATGGAATATGTCGAAGAACAGCTCCTGATTTAACACTTACATGAAAAAATGGAATTGGAGATGTAACTTTTTATTAGATCCAATAAAGAATATAACTAAAAAGCAACTCACGTTAAAATTCCATGTGGTTTCTGATCAACAATCACCATTGCAGAGCTTGACCGGAATTCAAGCATCTTTTTTGTCACTTCCAAAACTGTATCAGTTGATGAAACTGTTACAACCCTGAAAGATGACCCATGGCATTAAACTAATAAATATTAAATGAAAACTCCATAAAATCATATAAACTAAGAAACTATGAGATACAATTAAAAGAACTTTCAAATATTACCTACTTTGAATTCTCTGGAATGATCGTAGATAAAGATGGTTTAAACATCCGCTCTCGAAGTGTCTCAATGAATGTATTAGGTCCTGCATGTCAACCAGGAAAAGAACAAGAATGTAGAAAATTAAATAAACAAATTGTGTTCTAAGTCCAAAGTACCATAACTAGTCTAAAGGTAATGCAGAAGGACATTTTCCACCAACCAGATAAAGTTGTCCCCCAATTTTTTTCTACACCTTCAACAGCTGCAGCAATAGCCTTCCCCTTCTCAGCTGCTCTCTCCATACGAGCAATAGCATCATATAAACATTTTGCTATGTCAAGTAAAGCAATCACCTCTCCATTTTCCACAACAGGCAAATGCCTAAACTTTCCTGTATATACCAGTATCAAAAGCATGCATAAGTTCATTTAAGAAATGAACTATCACAATGGAGTTGATGTAGTTCTCCAGTTACTACCAACCTTGGACCATCTTCTGGAGAGCTTCGACAGCAAGAGTGTCGGACAGAACAAAAACTGGGTTCCTAGTCATAACTTTAGAAACAGGTGTTTCCTCAAGATTAATCTCACGAGCAACAACTCTCGTTGCTATGTCCTATATCAAAAAAAAAATGACAGGCAAAATAAAAAATGCATCTTTTTTGACAAAAAAAAAAAAAAAAAATCAGAGTGATATCATACCTTATCTGTGAGGATTCCACAAAGTAATGCATTAGAATCTGTTAGCAATAAGGCATCAACTCTACGAGCAGCCATACGACGACAAGCTTCGTGGACAGTTGTAGTTTCAGGAACCGTCAAGGCCTTTGACAAGCGCAATCTTTTCACCGTTCGCTCACCAGTTAGTCCCCTGTTTCCAAAATGGAGGTGTAAATACAATACAAGGGGAGACTGTGTACGGCAAAAATTTCTGATTATAATAGACAACAAGCCCATAGCGACGTGCATAGAATTGAATTCAATTTAATTGAATAGCTGAGGTAAAACCTAAACATATGGATTTAACAATTAATAATAATATCAAAATGAAAAAAAAAGAAGCAATTATGTACCCGGGACGAGAAGAGGTGAACGATTTATGAACGGAATCAGAGGAGGCTAAACCATTATTATCTAATTTCTTTCTTCCAGTCGTAGATGTTGAATTTGTTAACGACGAGACACTTCGCCTTGAAGAACCGCCGTGATTGGCCATTTTCTTCTTCCGCTCAATCAACGCACAAACACAATTCCTCTTGGCTATAATATAAATATATATCTCCTCCTCTATATATATAATTCCTGCATCCAAATCACACCGCATACCTCAGAATATAAAAAGAATTGTATATTAAAAAAATCAGATTACAGATTCCGATTTCGTCCGATGTCAGAAGAGCATTAAAAAACAATTAAAAAAGACTCACCAGAAGAGCTGAGAAGATTTGGTATTGATACATTTCAAGGGAAAAAAAAGGAAATTTTTGAGATATTGAGAATTTAGAAGAGAAAATCGCAGGTCGGGATTGTAATCGGCAAATCTTCTGATTTTCCGGAAGACTCACCAACCGGCGAACCAGAGGGAGAAGGAAGCAGGAACAGAGGTGAAACCCTAGAAACAAAGAGAGAAGAAATGTCAAGGATTTTGCTAAAGGATGGGAACGCGTCCAATGACACACGCGCACGTTAACGATTTTAACTGAATTTGTCCATTTTCACTGGGATTTTTTTATTGGTCTTTTCCGTTTTACTTAAACGGTCATTTTTAAAATTAATCCATCGAATTTACTTCGTTATCCTTGCTGTGTCTTTGCTGTATTGGCAATATCTAGCCATCATCATTCATCAACGAGTCCTAAAATGACTTTTCGTTCTATTCTAACAGCGAGATAATTCATATAGCTGTTGTTAAATCTTTATTGAATGATTTTAAAAGGCTTATCTTTTATCTTTATTTGGTGAAATATGTATAATTCTAGAAAAGTTTAGCAACGCAAAAAAAAAAAATTTCACCAATTTTAGTTGTATTTCTAATTCAATAAATATTCATTGATTTTTTATTGTTTTAATAAAAATAATTTTATTTAATTATATTATATGAAGCTATTTTTATAAAATAAAAAATATTTAGTTGTTTAATAATGGATAGTGCTTTATTTTTAATAATACATGACTAAGTTTTATAGCTAAAAATGGGAGAACAAAACAGGTTGAAGACCGAATTCTACATTCATCAAAATATTTTAATTATGTGACATAATATTTTATAATTCGAATTAAGATAATAATATTTAGACTTGTTTCTTGGACAATAGAGTCGTCTAAATTGGAATGAGCAACGGACTATGGCCCCTGAGAATTCTTGTTTTGAGTAGTTTTTGGTTTTGGAGATGGTAACTGGGGAAGTCAAAATTGACCGCTGATTAATTACAATACATGTACATGTAATGTACAAATGCGGATTTCGCACGAGCGGTGAAAATGAAAGGCATCGTCAAACCCACATAAGAGAGTCACCATCAACAGCAAATGTTGGACTGGGGCTGCGTGGGATTGCGTCTGAACTACGTGCAATCTGCCACGTGTATAGTCTGAAAACGAAACAAAGGCATCCGTTTATAGGGTGGAAAATGAATGCTGAAGCCTTCCATACCTCAAGTATTGATGTCAAATGGCCCACTTTTTTTATCAGATATCATCCCAAAAAAAAAAAAAGTGGAAAAAAAAAGTGGCCACTTAATGCAAAATATATATATATATATATATATATATATATATATTATTTCTTTTAAAAGAAAAATAACTCTGTTAATTTAAACTAGTAACACAAACATAGAAATACATATACGAATTCGTTAAAAATCATATAGAATGAAATAGACTCAAGTTAATAGTATAATAAATCGGCTCAAAATCTATAAATTTAATAATATTATAATAATTAATATCTATAATTTCAATTCTACAACATACTAACAACTATAATTTGATTCGTTGTCTCTATTTGATCGAATATATTTTGTCTGTCTGAATCACCCACACAAAAAAAAAGCCACAATAAGATGACAAACAAAACGTCATAACAAGACGATGAAAATCAAACACTGCAACATGACGAAATTACGAAAAAAAATAAAACCTAAATTTATGTGAAATAACCACTTATTTAAAAATAATTTGATAAAAAATGTGTAAATTAGTGATTTCAGGCCAATAATGACAAAAAATTACTCCTCCTTATTTAAAGAAAATGAGCAGTTAGAAAAGAAAATAAGTAAAAATTGAAAGAAAAATAGGAGATTAGAGTTTTGTATGTTATTTTAAATTTAAATTTACTATATTTTATTATAAATTTAATTTTTATTTTAAATAATAAAAAAATAGAAGACAGTCCATTAATTTTCAAGTGAATATTGTATAATAATATTGGAGTTAAATATATAAAAAAAAAAAACAAAATGTCAATATTTCTCTCCTGAGTGGAGTGTCTAGGTTTTTCTCTCCTGAGTGGAGTGTTGTTTCATTATCTCTTCTTATTTGCTTTTGATTCCCTTATTATTTTTTCTTTTTTCTCATCATGGAAAATGATATGGGTTTGCTTTCTCTGACTGACGATGAAGGTGAGGAGATGTTGATAGGTGGGTGTGTGGTTCCTTCAGCTGAACAGTTTCATGACCACTATTTAATTGGGCGTTTTCTATCTGATAAAATGTTCAATTTTCGAGCCATGAAGCTACGCATGGCTAGCCTTTGGAAGCCAAGGAAGGGACTCTCGGTGAAGGATATGAATAATAGGTTGTTGGGGAAAACAGATCCCTTACAATCCAACAAATTTTTTCACCACACTAGATCACAATTTGAACAAAAATACTTGAAAAATAAGACAGAGAAACACACAATAATTTAACGTGAAAAACTCCAAAATAGAACAAAAATACTTGAAAAATAAGACAGAGAAACACACAATAATTTAACATGGAAAACTCCAAAATAGAGAAAAATCACTGACGTTGTCAAAAGACAACCAAGAGAAAAATATTTACTATGTGGAAAATTATTACAACCATACTACAAAATATTTAATTCTTTCTCACACCCAAAAGCTCAAGTATACACCAAAGAGAATTTCCCTTTAAATTCTCTACTAGTATAGCTAATAGCTTTCAATGGTACATCAAATACAAGTGGTGATTGACACACTTAACAAAGGGGGAGGAGTCCCTTTTATAACCAACTAATTATCTCCTTCCTTCACTTCTAACCAATGTGGGATAACATCCATTTTAAATTTTTTTTTTATCATCTTTCAACAATCTCCACCATGATTAAAAAATTAAAAAAACAACAGCTACCTCACCATTAGTTGTGATAGTCCCAATTCTAAAAACAAGAATTGTCATACTCCACCATAAGAGTATATACACTTGGAATTCACCAACTCCAAGATTTTTCACCTCGGCCAGTTCATGTCGACAAACTGCTAATAAGTTATGGTGCAACTTCCAATGTTGACTTTCTAGGAAGTTCATTAGCCATCGACATCAATTCCACCACACACCTTGCATCAATTGTCAACCAATGCCCATGTGCAAACTGTGGATATGCTACCTATTACACATCTTTTTTCATGGCAACTTAGTTGGTAGCTATCATGCCATGAGGATATATAACTTTCCATATAGAGAAAGTTCATCGTCTTCATTTTCAAAGATGACAACATTAATAACATGACTTTTGGAGCCATTAGCTTAATTAGCTCCACCATTTTTGCAATCCTTCTTTATATGTCCAGGTTGCCCACATCCCCAACATATAATTTTCTTTTTGGAGCCTTTATACTTCTTCCCATTTCCATAAATCGACAATGCTTCACTTTCAGAAGACTTGTTCTCTCTATTTTTCAGCCTTCTTTCTTCAGAAATCAGCTTATTTGTCATTTCTAAAAAATTCACATTCTCTTTCCCATACATTAAAACAATTTGCATGTGTTCATAGGAAGGTGGAAGAGACCAGATAAGCCTTAACGCTTTATCTTCATCATCAATTTTCACTCCAATAGATTACAGTTCAGAAATAATTCTATTGAGTGCACTAAGGTGGTCAGAAATTTATGTACCTTCTTCCATTTGAAATTTGTGAAATTGCTCCTTCAAATATAACCTATTTGAAAGACTTTTAGCCTAGTACATTTCCTCAAGCTTTTCCCAAAGCTCCTTTGTTGATGACTATCTAGCAACATTAGCAAGAACATTTGTGGCTAGACAGAGACGAATCTGACTTGCTACTCTCATGTCTAGCTCCTCCCATTCTTTTGCACTCATCTTGGATTTTCCTTTCTCTCTACTACTATCACTAGATTTATCTGACTCCTTTTCTTTAGACAAAGAAATTGGCTTTTCCCTCAAGGCCTTATACAATCCAAACTGGATTAGTATGTCCTTGACTTGCACTTGCCACAACCCAAAATTAATTCTCCCCTTAAATTTTTCAATATCAAATCTAAAGCTCATTTTTGCTCAACAATGCACAGTGCCTCTGTATACTTGAACAGTACTTCCTGCTACAGTGACCTCTCACGTGAATAATTGTATCTACAAAATTCACTAAGAAAGTTTTCAGGAAAGATTGGGAGGACACAAACGGTACCACTTAAGTCCTAACCTCCTTAGGCGATTATAACATTTGTGACAAAACTTTCTTTCCTGCACTTATTTACACAATACCACACTCAATAGACATAATACCGTATTTAAAGGATCTCCAGTTGGATCACAACAATTTCTAAAAAATCTTTTCTAATGTGGAAGATCGGACATAGCCGCAACCACAGAGCATACTAAGAATTTTAAAGAAATTCCTACACTGCCTTCAAGCTCATTACTGAACCATCGGCTCTGATACCATTTGTTGGGAAAATAAACCCTTACAATCCAATAAATACATTCACCCCTTTAGATCACAACTTGAACAAAAATACTTGAAAAATAAAAGAGAGAAAAACACAATATTTTAACATGGAAAACTCCAAAATAGAGAAAAACCACGGACGTTGTCAAAAGACAACCCAGAAAAAAATATTTACTATGTGGAAAATTATTACAACCACACTACAAAATATTTAACTCTCACTCACACTCAAAAGCTCAAGTATACACCCAAGAAAATTTTCCTTTAAATTCTCTACTAGTATAGCTAATAGCTTTCAATGGTACACCAAATACAAGTGGTGATTGACACACTAAACAAAGGAAACAAAGAGTTTAATTTATAACCAACTCCCTCCCTCATTCCTTCTCTTCTTTCCAATGTGGGATAACCATCTTTTTTTTATCATATTTCATCAGTTATTACATTCTACAATAGCTTAGGCCTTTTGCATCAGGTATGTACAAGATGGTTTAGCAACTATTACTAAGTTTTAGATGAATTCATAGTTGTTTCTTTTTTTTTTTCTCTTATAGTCAACAAGTAAAAGAGTTGAGTTGTTGAAGGGATCGATTGCTTCTGTAAAGTTCATCACTTGGCATTGTAAATCTAAAATGAATTAAGAAAGATAAAGAATGTAGTGAATGCATCTCCATACGGAAGTAATTTTGTACAACAGTTTAAATTCAACTTGCTCTCCAAATTAAGTTGTACAACAGTTTAAATTGAACTTTATTGTTAAATAGTTAATGGCTAAATTCAACCTTTCATTGAAAGAAATCAGGTTCACCAGCATGGAAATCAATCTCTCATTTTCCTCATCTATGACGAATTTAGGAATACAGAAATTTACCATTTACAACTACTGCACTGACCATGCTTTCTCCCCCACAATGGCTCCTGAAAGCAAGCGCGATCGCGATGCCTAATTCCATATTGCTCTAATGTTATTGTTGATTCCATATTGCTCTACAATTTACGAATTATGTAGTTTTTTCTAAAAAAAGTTACATTCATATGCATTCATTCAATAATATCAAATTATTTCACAAAAAAATTATTGCTAAATAATTATTGTTGTGTTCAAAGCCCACAAGTGCATAGATCGTGAATTGTAGTATAAAAGATATCGTTCCCACGAGAATTGAATAGTGAATACCAATTTTCTACTTATGTTCCTAGCTAGCAAATCAAATAAAGTAATTAAAGAAATCAAATATGAAATTAAATAACTAAATTATGAAAGAAAACCAATTAACTAAAATATGGAGTTTGGATGTAGTTTCACTATTCTAGATCGATCATGAACAACTTAGTTATTAATTTCGTTGATTTTAGTTAAGGGTAATTGTTCTAAAATACCTAAATACTCTCTTGAGCTCAATTAAGCATGTTAAGATTAAAGTTTAACATACTCTCATGGTTAAGAAGTTAATCAAAACTCATTAAGTTCCTTAACAATTTTTTTATCCCCAAAGAGCTCGCCTACTCTTGTGGTCAAGTGATCTAAGTCCTACGAGTCTTAAGCTAGTAAATTCTCATAACTCTCATTGGTTAATTTACCCATAAACACACAATCAATCGGATCCAAAATCGAAAGCAAGAAAATAAGCACAGCTCATAGAATTAACTAAAACTCAATTTAATACTAAAACTATGTGTTCAATCACAACCTAGAAAAGCTACTACTAACCCAAACCCTAAAATAAATTTTAGCCAAACATGGCTTTAAATAGAATTACAAACATAAAATAAATAATAAGAGAAGGAAGAAGAAAAATAGATGAAACTCATTATAAGCACGCTTCAATCTTCAATCCTTGTTGAGCTCTTCAATGGTGTTTTGACCCTAACGGTGGCATTCTCCCCCAATGGCTCTCCTTAACCTAGAGCCAAAATTCTCTATTTATAGAGAAAAATAGCCAAAATTTGTCCAAGGACCAAAACAGTAATTTTTCTCCTTCAACACCTCTTCAAATTAGGAAAATAACTTCACAAAATAGATCCTCAAGTATTGGCTTGAATCTCGGACTCTTTAGAAAAGTAAAATTCCTACAAAAACATACCAAAAATGCATAAATTAACTAGAAAACTAAAAAGAAAATAAAATCAAGCTAATCCTAATAAAACACTAATTATAAATAATAAAATAAATAAAATATAAAAAATACTAATAAATCCTATAAAAATTAAATAGAAAAATTATGTAATAATTGACATTAACAATTATTTACATCAAATATATTTATTCCCATTATAAAAAGTAACAAACATTAACATCTTATTATTTTCTCATTAAATTCAAAAAGCAATTAATTGAATATATTATTAAATATAAATTCATTCCATAAATTAAAATAAATTATTTTTAACATAAACTAAACTTCCGCGCATCACGCGGGTCACACGCTAGTATATATATAGGGATTTTTACAAAAATACCTGTTTTCTAGCTCAAGTTTTCAGCAAAATACCCACCTTTTGTCAAATATTACACGCGTACCGAATTTTTACAAAAAATTACACGCGTGCCCTAACTTGTTTTCCCTCAGCTCATCTTCTTCTTCCTCGCGTTTCTTTCAGTCGCCGCTCACACTCAGAGCTACTACCTCGCAGCTCAATCTCTCACACTCACAGCTCACAACTCCATCACTCACAGCTCGCAACTCCATCACTCACAGCTTCTCCCTACCGGCTCCTTCATCACAGCTCTGTCCCTCAACTCGATCTCACCATATTTTTTTTAGATTCATTATTTTTAAATCTGATTCAAATCAAAATACAAAACAATTTTTTTCAATTCAGATTCTACATCTCATTCATCTATTCAACAAATACTAGAAACTCAATCATTCAGCAACTAAAAGAAGATACAAGCAACAAAAATCACAGATCTGCAGGTACATTATACAATTTTTTAAATTACTCGCTTTCATTCAAATTTGGCTTCAAAAAAAAACTTCATTTTGTAACAACATCCACTTTAGAGATTTTGATTATTTACAAGAAACCAAAATTGAAAAAAATAGTATATTTTAAGCATATTTGTAGTTTTTGACACAAAATTCTGAATCTTATGAATAATCTTGTTCGTATAAATTGAAAGAGAAAAACAGGTGCCATATTCACTATTGGTATACATTTTTGCATCTTATCCAAATTATTTCCGAATCTCATTACAATATGATACAAAAAAAAGTACATATCTGAAAACAATAATTTGATAAACATTAGATGAAAAAAAGTATATTATAAGTATCTTATTTATATCTTATGCAATTCAGTATTTGTTACATTACAGTTTAGTATATTTTTAGCTTATCAAAGGTTTCAGATACTATTTTATATTTATTATGTTTCTTTTTTTAGAATATAATTCGAATATCAACTGTTTCTGATGCATTATATATACTTACAGGAAATGGGAAAACTTCTAGTTTTTGTGCATTTTGATGGACAGTGGATTGATGATTCAATATATTAAAATTTTAAATCAACTAGGATACAAATACCTATAGATTGCACCTATGATAAATTGATCGCAATCATTTCAGAGTGTCTTAAATTGAGAAAGAAGAAAATTAGGTTGTTATCTCATACCAAGTCAAAGAAGAGTATCCAAATTTACAAATCGAAGATAATTCAACTCTGTAGTTCTATATACAATTGAAGAGCGCAGAATCTAATTGCATAAAATACCCTCTCTACATCACATTGCAACTGAAAGAAAAGGCCTCCAACAGTTTCCAAACACAGGACACAACACCAGCAGCATCATAAAATTAGTCCACAAAAATAAGAAAAATAGATGCAAGTTCATCCATGTATGAGTACGCAAAATAACTTAGAAAAAGCATCATTGAAGAAAGAACACAAAAGGAAGAAAAAATACAAAGCCCTCTTTCTCGAACATTTATAACAAGTGATGCAACTTTAAAAGATATCAGACTTGGGCAGACATTCAAAAATAAAGAAACATTGAAGAAAGTCATCATCTCATATGCAATGGTAAACAATTTTTTGTACAAAGTAACAAAACCATGTTCAACAAAGTACAACTTAAAGTGCTTAGATGACAACTACAACTGGGCTTTAAAAGCTTCAAGATACCAAAATATAGATATTTTCATAATCAGAAAGCTAATTGGTAAACACAGATGTAGCCTAGAACTCAAACATGTAAATAGTCGTCAAGCAACTAGTCAAATTATTGTTGAACACATTAAGTCCAAATACACAAGAATGAAGACAATAAACGGCCCAACTGATATAATGAGGGACGTGTAACTTGAATTTGGGATTTCAATAAACTACATGAAAGCTTATAGATCTAGAGAGGCAGCACTTGAATGTATTAGGGGAAATCCTAAAGAATTTTATATGCTTCTACCGAGTTTTTTGTATATGATATAAGAAACTAACCTCGGCTCAGTTGTGGATCTAAAAACTACCGAGGACAACACATTTTTATATGCTTTCATGGCACTGAAAGCAAGCATAGATGGATGGCAGCACTGCATTCTGATTATTACGGTTGATGGAACTTTTCTCAAGTCAAAATATCGATGCACACTACTCACAGCAGTTACACATGATGCACAAGGTATAATCTTGATTTTTATTTTAGCTTCTGACATAAAATTCTATATGTTGTGAATAATCTTATTTGTATACATTGAAAATGAAAAATAGGTGTCATATTCATTATTTATTTGTATATATTTTTGCATCTTATCCAAATTGTTTGGCTATTTTTGTGATTTGTATAATTGCGAGCGTACCAGAGGAGCGTGTCCTCAAAAAATTAACCTGACTTCTCTTAGACGTTTATGAATTCCCAATCTCCTTTACCACAATTTGATTGGATTTCAAGCAGATGAAAATTAATTTGTAAATAAAGAAAAATTTGAAGGCTTGGAAATGAAATTGTATTAATTCTGAAGCTTAGTACAAAATTGAAATTTGGCAGAGCTGATAAACTAAGAAAATGATGAGCTAAAATTCTAAATTTGTAGACTAGTTTTTGTAGATCGATGTAGAAGTTGTAGATGCCTTTCTCCAATCATTCCTCTGCCTTTTATACAGCTTGAATTAATTTCTCTAAATAATTGCTCCAGCTGAGCAGTCTTTTAGTTTCAAGAAATAAATTCAATGTAACTTTTCTTTACACAGACGCCTTTTTCCCTAAGTCTTAACTGAGTGAATATCAACAGGTGCTTCCAGATTCTTCTAATCTTTATCCTCCAGCTCAATTCTACTCTACAAATTTAGACTTTAATTTGGGCTTTTAAATTTTAAATCCAATTAAAAATAATGGACTAATCCATAAATTTATGGATTAAACATTAGAAATAATGGGCTAAATAATAAAAATAGTGGGCTAATTATTTCTAGCCCAAAATTTAATTTAGGCCTAAACAATGTCCCCCACATGTTATTAGCTTAGGCTAAGCCCAATGCTAACTAACATGTAATCAAAGCCAAGCCCATATAAGCCCACCTCCATATGTATATATAAATATACAAGCATGAATTTTACAACCAAAATTTTACTTTTTTCCATGTCAATTTTCTTTGCTCATGCCTAGACCCAAAGTAAGATTTGGTGAATTTAATGAATATTATTGGAGAGTAATTGCTTCTCGTGAGGCTCGAGAAATTTGAGAAAGATGGAAACAAGATCAAGCCCGAAAGGATCATTTGGACAAGCTTTTAGAAAGAAGTAGATGGGCTAAAAAATATTACGATCCTGAGTCATCTTCATTATCTGCTCAAGAACACTCTCATTCTCATCCAAATCAAAATTCAAATTTCAATAATCAAAACTTGAATTTTTCAATTAATGAGCAATTATCACAGTCTAACAATCACCAATCTTCAAGTCGCCCAAATTTTCTCCGAGAAATAAATTCCCGAGTAAAAATTTCCTCTACTCAAGAACTCAAAGCTTTGAAAAATTCTCTTTTAATTTCTTCTTCAATTCAAAATCCAAAATTTTCAAATTTAAAAACCTTCCAAAAATCCCAAATAACCAAATCCCTAAATTCCTACTTTCCCAAAAATTCTCTCAATTTTTCTTCTTCTTTTCCTTTCCTTTCTTTCCCTCTTTTTCCTTTTCTTTCTTCTTCTTCTTCTTCACTTTCCGGCCAGCCATCTCCCATTGGACCGCCACCAGCCACTACCACTTCGGTTGAGTAGTTCCCCACCATCACTCAACCACCTCGCGACGTTGTCCAGCCTCCGTATGATGCGTCACAGTAAGCAACACATTGCGTTGCTGTCGAGCGTGCGACAGGGCATCGCGCGAGCTATGCCTCGCATGATCTGAAAGTGAGCAGACCATCTCTGGACAGCCCCCACTCGCCCCCTTTGACACCGACTCAACCTAAAATTGATAGAACCTCTTCCAAGGCTGGTGGTGGTGTCAAATATCAGTAACAACAACAGTAGTACTGCTCTCCCAAGCAAGAATTCAGCTTTAAATCACCAATTTCCTCTTCTTTTCTTGGTTTTGCAAGCTTTGCAAATTGCTCAAGTAGATTTGCATCATTTTCTCAAGACGAATTTTATTCCAAAGTTTATTTCAAGAGAAGAAAAAGTGGTCATTTTACTTCCCAAATTTTCTTTTATTAAATTGCTTTAGGAATTAATTTTCCTTTGGAGTTCATTCATGTAATTTTGATGGCTTAATGCTAGAGACAATTAATTTGCTCTTTGAATGCTTATTATCTTTTGGAAAAAATTACTTGTAATTAGCCAAATTTTAATGCTTAGATTTTAATTATAAATGAATAATTATTTTATTTGTAAATTTGTTTATTTGGCTATGATAATTTAACTAAATGTCATCAATTGATTTTAGCCATTTTAGGTTGCTTGACGGATGTTGAGAATACAAACTCTTATGGCCAAAAGTTATTCAATATGCTTGTGAAGAGAATGATGAACCAAATGCCATGATCTTGTTGACTTTTCTCATGTTATCCGAATAAACCTTAGATTATGATTCGAGTATTTTAATTTCTTCATGATATCTAGCTTTCAATATTTTGGGAAAATTATTCTCCAATATTTGCTTAGCCAAATGCTATAATCTTATTTGGCTTTATGATTTTGATGAATGTCTTGATGTAATTAATTAATCAGTTTAGCCAAAAATTAATTTTGCTAGCTTTGCATATTCTTATTTACTACTTTGTTTTTGGCTTATTTTAGCAATTTTAATGCCAAAATATTGATTTTACCTCCCATAGGTACATCCATTTAGCCAAGTAAATTCTACTCACTTTGGTCATATTCTTAACCAAAAGCAATTCTCATTTTCTTGCTCACTTAGCTTTAACAAAAGTGACAACATTTTAAAATTCTAATTCTAAGAATTAATTTCCTTAAGAAAAAATTCATTCTTGCTCCCTTTTGGCTAAATGTTTGGTAACTTATGCCAAAAATACACATGTCTTGCCTTTTGATCATTTTCTCAAAACTTATGTCTCCTTGAGCACTTGGAAATGTATGCACACAAAATATGTTTATTAGCCTAATTTGACTATGCAATTTGGCCATTTTTGGCAAAACTCATGCCAAAATTTTTCAAATTTTAAAGAATGTTATTTGAATTCCTTGATTGAATTTTGGCAATTAATGCCAAAATAATTCCATCATGAATGCATTTTTTGGTTATTCTTCAAAGCTTGTGCAATCAACTGTTCATTAGCAAAAATTTGTTTGCTTTGACTCATTTGTTCTTTGTAGAATTTGGTTTTATTTTTGGCAAATTCATGCCAAAACAATTCCACACTTTAAATTTGGACACTTAGCCAAATAAATTCTTCTTAAACTTTGGTTTTAGGTTTGTAAATGCTTTGTTCGCTTGGATAAAAATGAAATTCAGATTTTAATTCCTTGCTAGCCTTTCATTCTTGAATCCTAAAGGCACTCATGGCTTGGCTCTTTTCTCCTATTTGGCCAATTACCAAATATTGACATGTTTAGGGAGGACATTCAATCTAGCTATCCATATAGCCTAATTATTTTAGCAAAAAATGCTGAAATTTTACCTGTAAAAATTGGCATTTTGGCTTAAATTTCAAGCACAAATTTTTAGCTTTCATTTCTTCCTTGATATGGCTAAAGCTTATGTCCTTGTCAAAGCCATAAGCATATTTACTCTAATTATCACACCTTTAGTGCTAACTTTAAAAGTGAAGAATAAATTTAATCTTCCCTTTTAAGTTTAGCATAGAGGAGATGTGAACACTCTTGCTTTTTAGCTAAGACTCATCACTTAGCTTATTTTTTCTAAGCTTTAATTTGGCAATTTCATTTTCAGCATAGGAACTATTCTTTCCTTTGCCAAACCTTGTCTTAGTGTACATCTTTTAAGCAAATAAATTAGCCTAGTTTTGGCCAATATTCTATGCCTAAAAATGATATATTTGCTCAAATATTTGAGATTTTAGCCAAAAATTCTGGTTTGCTATTATTCTTTTTCCAAGTAGATAAAAATTTGGCTTTGAGCAAAATAACCACAAAATGACTTTAAATTCCACTTCTTGTATATTGTCCATGTCTACATGTATGTGTACTTTAAGATTTCATGCCTTCATGCTAATCTCAAGCCAAAATAAGTTTAAGCAATCTTGAAAATTTAATCGGCTCATCACTTGTTTCTTGTATCCTAATCAAATTAGGGAATTAGGCATATGTTTCCCTTAATTTTTAGCTGTATAAAATCTAACAACATCTCTTAGGCTATATACTTCAACCTAAATTTTTTATTTTAGCATAAATTGACAAAATAAAACCATGAAGGATATTATTTTTAACTCTTAAAGCTAAAAATTTTAACCAAAGAAAAATGTTAGCCTTTTACGGCCAAAATTAATTCTTAGTGCCATACTCTCTCTAAATCATCCTTAGCCATTTAATCATTATTTCCATGGTTGTATTTGTATTGCTTTGTCTTGCCAAAATTTGGAGATTATTTTAGCAAAATTTCCATGGACTTATTTTTCAAGCTTAAATATGGCTAA
Source organism: Mallotus repandus (assembly GCA_949671775.1). Lineage (NCBI taxonomy): Eukaryota > Viridiplantae > Streptophyta > Magnoliopsida > Malpighiales > Euphorbiaceae > Mallotus > Mallotus repandus. The sequence goes on along the minus strand of CATIWM010322922.1, from coordinate 47,947 downwards.
GTTAATGTCACTTTTTAGCACCAGTTTTTAGCTTTAAGCTTATTGCCTGTCTTTAATTCCTTAAGGCGCGGAGGCCTTAAAAATGCATTTATTTAAACCAAATGTCCTGATAATATTTATATTTTCAAAGTCATATTCTCATAAAATTTTAGTCAAACCAACAAGCACTTTTTTGACCAAAATTTACACATTCACAAGCAACCCATAAAATTCATGTGCATTTTAATTCTCAAATTAAAATTATCTTAGCCTTTTTAGGCCAAAATAAATTTATTTAAGATCTTTGTCTCATCAAAATCTACTATTTTCTTCTTTTAGTACTGCTTTCCAAAATTTATTTTGGTAAAAATCTGCCAAAATTTAATCTCCTAGGATTTGTTTATTTAATTCACCTTGCATACAACATTTTTTTGGTTAACTACATCTCTGCATGCCAATCTTCATGGGGAAAAGGCATTCTGCCTATTTTTCTGTGTATAATATGCATGTTTCATCATTTATGGCCTAGAGAAACTTGATACAACATTCCACTTTAATATAAGCAATTAAGCAAAAAATTTTAAAATAACATGTGGCTTATGAAAACCATAAAATACTGCCATTAAATGGTAATGATTTGGCCAAAGCCCAATCATTTATTTTATTTATTTTAGCTTTTATTTTCCTACATAGTGGGAAATATTTTCAGCTCCACCTTCTTTCATACCCTTCTTTTGCTTAACAGGGAAGTAACATTCAACCACTTGATTCAACATTTTAGTATAGTTCCAAGCAAAATAATCCCTTTTACAACTTAACATTTTAGTTGGATTTTCCATAAAGAAAATATTAAGGGATTTTTTATAATCAATAATAATTGGAAAAACCATTATTATTGCATTAATTACCTCTCCTAATGACCTTTGGATGACCCCTTCTTTTTCTCCTGGGAAAATTGGCCCCTAAGTATGGAACCTAGTGACATCTTTTCCAGCCTTTTGCATTAAGGACTCCTTTTTGTTAGAAAGTGGATCATTTGTAATTTTAGGCATGAATTTAACCTGGACCTCTTGTTCTTTTTGCTTTCTCTCAAATGCCCTTTGTCTCTACAGTTTCCCCTTTTGAGTATGAGTCAATGGCTAAGAGAATTTCATGTGCTCCTTCCTTTGCCACTGCTTGTTTGGTGGAGCAGATTGTGGCACCATAAATCTAGGTTGTATTGGCCTCCCATCTTTCATTAGCCTATTTTTATGGTTGTTTTTGAATGAATTTGGACCAAGTGGCCTTTTATGTGATGGTAAAAATTTCTTGTTAGAAATTGGCCTCCAATGACTTTTGAACCTATTTGGATTCATGTTGGAAGGGAGAGCCATTTTTCTTTTTCTTTGATTTTCTTATTTAGATCCACCAATGGTCTTGAATCCATAATAACATATTTGGTTGATGCCATTAAGGAAAATGAATTTTCCTCTATCAACTCTATCTCCTTTTCTTCATTCAGATTCATTTCCACCCTTGGGGATTGAGGAGAGGAAAAATGGTTAGGAACTAGTGTTTGGCAAATTGATTATTTCTTAAGTAAAATGTCACCTTCTGTATTTTGTTCTAATCCTTGGGGAATTAATTTTTTTTTTACTGGAGAAAACTAATTTGGGTCTGGGGATTTGGCATATAACCTTGGGGAAAATTGCCTCTCGTGCCTTTTTCTTTCTGTTTAGTCTCGTATATAATTAGTCGCATTATAGAAGCAACTTTTATAGAATTACTAGACTCCTCCTCTGCTATGTCTGGCTTGGATACAATATGTTATTTAGATGACTGCTCATTCTTTTTGGAAAATGCTTGTAGAGCATCCTACAATATTTTCCCAAAATTATCAAGACTGGCATCAATAGCTTGCCTTATAAAATTAACCACATTGGTATTAATATTTTGTTTCATAGAACTAACCATTTGAGGTACCACATCCTGAAGGATTTTCATAAAACCATGAGAATCAGAATTCTCAATATTGCTAATAGCTTTCAGTTACTGACCTGATTGATCAATTTGTAGGTTGCCTTATGTGATATTCAAAATCTGGCTTGAATAGCCAAAAGGTGCCTTAGTCCAAAAGTGGTCTTGAGGTATTAAGTCTTCATCCCAGAAATCATTTGGGTTTACAAGTGAATTGTTGGTCCAGTAACCAACTTTAAAAATTCTTTTTCAAATATGTTCACCTTTTTGAAACCCAAAAATGGTTTCTCCAATTTTTGGGTTTTGGTTGTGTGCGAAAAGATTATTGGTTGCGAGCATGCTAGAGGGAAAATTCCTTAAAATAATACCTAACTTCTTTTCAGATAATTATGGATTCTCAAACTCCTTTACCATAATTTGATTAGATTTCAAGCATATAAAAATTAATTTGTAAATAAAAGAGACAATTTGAACACTTAAATGGGAAATTGTATTGATTTGAGAGCTTAATACAAAAATAAAGCAGACAGTGCTTATAGTAAACTAAAGACAATGATTAGCTAATGATTCTAAATTGATGTAGATGTAGTATATATTATAGTGGATGTATATAGATGTCTGTGTCTTCTCCTTTGCTTTTATAGAGGATCTTCCTTGTAGGCTACTCCTTTATTCATTTCTCCAGCAGCTCAAGAGTTTCTTTTATGCATGAAAAATAAATTCATGCACTGTCAGAGCCTTCTTCTCCAAGTTGATATTTTCCCCAAGGCTTATCTGAAATCTTCCTCTTCATCAATGCATAGATAATTTCCGGCAGTATTTTTCCCAAGATATTTTGAGAATTGTAACATTCTCCTTAGTTTACTTCTCCAAGTAATCTTTCAATTCCAAAGGTAATTCTCGTAAATCACTTCCCCAAGCAACTCCTGTACAATAAATTCTATTTCTAGAGCCTTCTACAAATTATACTGGTTATGGACTGTGGTTTGGCTTTTTCACTTGTTTTGGGCTTCAAAATTTTGATTAAATCAAATAGCCATTAGTTTAATAGGCTTAATATATTTTAGCTAAAAAATTAAATTATGGCACAAACAATTTCATTACTTTTTAAATACATTAAACATACAAAAGGTGGACAATTGCTAACAATATATTTCATAGTTGTCTGTTACATATTCATCTATAAAATGAGTCAATTGAAGGCTGTTAATAAGCTATAAGCCATCCATAATAAGTTTAAGAAACTCAAAGCTACTCCTAACAAGCCAACCAAGTCCCATAATTCTTACACAAATCAAGCTTTGCAAAAAATTACAAAGTTACTAAAAATTAAAGCTACTTCTAACAAAATACAGAGAATTTTGATTTTCTTCTTGTTCTTATTTGCTTTATTAGTGGCTTCAGATATCATCTTTTGCAGCTTCTCTATCTCATTTTCAAGAAAATTCATTTTCCCTCTGCATCGTTCACATTTATGTGATCTACAATCAAGAAGCTCATTTTCCAGTCTCATTAACTCTACCCTTAGTCCATTAATTACTTCAATAGACCAACTTATAAATCTATCATCTTTCCACTCTAACAATCGACATTCACCCTGAGATTGCTAATATTTTCAATTCAATTAATTATCAACACTTATATCCTTAACAATAATCATGAACGTAAACTAACATCTTACCTTAGGATAGTTGAAAAACCTTCTTCAAGGATCGCCTCTAGTCCAGGAAATATGCATTGGAGCCTTCAAACTTATGGGGCGACACTTACATCTCTTCTAAGGCCCTTCATAATCAAAATTTGCTCCTTTGAACCAGGAAAGATGATTGGACAAATTATAAGAATGATAGGACATTGATGAAGATGCATACAATATATTTTAAGCCATTAAGAATTTGCAATAGAACTAGGGTTTAGCAAATTGGAAATTTCTTTATATCAAATTAGGAATTAAGGTTTATAGACATATGAGAATTTTAGACAATATAACTTAATAACTAATCATTTGTTCAACTTTTTTACATTATTAATTACAATGTGTATTTCAAATTCCATATCTTATCAAAGAATGGGTTTAAATGATACATTAATTGTAAGTTTTGGGTTGAAATGTTGAAAAAGGTCATTTTGGGCCAAATTAAACTTTTTTTGAAAAGTTTGAGGTCCAAATCGAACCTTATTCCTTATTGAAAATATAGGGATTTAGTAATAATAATAATTATTAAAAATATAGGGATATAGTATTGAATAGTATTATAATAGGTAAAATCTAAAAGGTGGTGTGGTATATAGGGGTGAGCACAGCTCGGTTCGGTGTTGAAGGGTTAAAAAATAATCGATTTTTTTGAAGCCTTTTGTGGTGCCGAACCAAGCCGAAATGAAGGAAAGAAAGAATGGTTTGGTGAACTGAATTATTTGTTTAAATGATTTGGTCGCTCGATTTAGGTTCGGTTGGGCCCAAATATGGGCTTGGGCAGAAAATAGAGAAAATCAAAGAAAAATATCCAAATTTTTACTAATTTGGGCAAAATCCAATATTTGTTACATAATTACAAAAAATAGGGTCAAACCCAAATTATGTAGCCCAATTAAATAATTACAAAATATGTAAAGCCCATTAATGATCTAACATAATTTAATTACATGATGTTATTTTCTATCTAACTTTGTATACAAAAGTTAAATTAGATACCAAAAATGCTTCCACACATGACTTCAACAAATATTTTGAAGCCAAAATATATTGCTTCCACCAAAGTTATATGCAAAAGGACTATATATCAAGCAAAAAATATGTATGATTGCAGACCAATAAGCTCATTCACCCAAATGCTTCCAATTCCTACATTTTAACATAGATCAATAACATATAATCATCCAATGCAAGAACAACTAAAAGGAAAATTAATTTCACAAGGAAAAGGGCTCAACTATAAAAAGTTTTCAAGTCATGTCCAAATGGTGCTAGAATTTTTGGCAACAAAAGAGATGTCACCTAAGAAAAATTAGCAAACACATTGAAACAATCTGCAAAAAAACTATGGTGGAAGCTTCATCATGGCCCAGCAAGGCAGTAATCAATGATAACAGAAATCAACCAAGCAAAAACATAAGCAGAAGCAGGAATGAAAGAAATAAAATGCAAAGTGACCTGAGGTATGACTGTATGAGACAGAAATTAAACGCAAAGCGGGCTCAGATTGGTTGTGGTATAATTCATTGTAAAAATGTGGCCATATAATTTTGGCAACAAAATAAATGCTACCAAGAAATATGGCAAGCACGTTTACTTCTCAGATTCTAAGTGGAAGCATCATCATAGCCCCAAGACAATGAACAATGGCAACTGAGCCTCAACCACCTCAGTGAAGCTGTTCAATAAGGTTAAACTCATGCAACAACACTGGCAACTCATCTTTAGCCACTTTAGTGTTGCAATTCAACAAGTTTAAACTCATCAAATAATAACACTGGCAACTTAAAGTCGAGCCACTTCAGTGATCATGAAAATAGCACATATAACAGATCATAGGTAGAGCAATTAATCAATTGCAAATAGGACATAAAACAGATCACAAGCACAACAATTAATCAGTTGCAGACAACAGTTAAAGTCCAAATAAATGAAAATTAAATTTTACTGAATTTTCTGCAGTTAATTGGGACTCGATTATCCTATTGATGGGGCCATGCCAACTAGAGGTAACTTTGAGAATCATAAAACAAAAAATAAGAGATCGCATTTAAGGAAGAAAGCTTAGATAGAAGCAAAATTAAAGAAATAAGATACACAAAATAATTCAAAATAATAAGCAAATAAATTACCTTTGTCAAACTCCTTAATTTCCTCTAAGGACTCTTCAATTGAGACTGGAGTTTTTGACATTCTCATCCAATCTTGAGAACATATTAAAGCTTCCACTACTTTAGGTGTCAAAGAAAATCTAAAGTAGTCCAACACCCTCCCTCCTATGCCAAAAGCATATTCAGATGCAATTGTGGATATTGGTACAACTAACACATCTCGTGCTAGAGTAGAAAGAATAGGAAATCTCTCAAAATTGAGCTTCCACCATCTGAGAATGTCAAATGAGTCATCCTCCTCAATGACATACTCAGAAAGATAGCCATCCAACTCAACTTTCTTGCTCCCACAAATTCCAAGTGCCATTTTATGCATCTTAAATCTGGCTTTTAATAAGGAAGATGAATGCCTAGATTTAGCAGAACCAATTCCATAAGCACCAACTGACTGTCTAGATAGTGACGAAGATTGAGAAGGAGGCTTGCAAGAAGTAGTATAATCATCAAATAATTCAGACAAGGCAGTTTTAACATTAGAGTAAATGCTTCCACCCACAGAATCCCCATAAATATAATTCAGTGAATACTCTAAGAATTCCAACTTGTATTAAGGATCAAGCACATTTGCAATGAAAATCAACAAATTCATCTTTTAAGGATCCCTCTAGTACTTATCAAATTTGGCTTTCATGGATAAGGCCATTGATCTTTTACTAGCATCAGGAGAACTTTGCCACTCATGTAAAACACTGAAAAGTTTAAAAATTTCATAGAAAAAAGTGTTTGCAGTAACATATTGAGAACCAGAGATTCTCAATGTCATCTTATAATTTTTTTTCAAAAAATCAACAAGTTGCTTGACATGCAACTAATCCATAAAATCTGGTACATCATCTCCTAAGTCAGCTTTAAATGCATGCTCACATTCCTCATATTTTTCAAAGACTTTGTCAAATAAGCAAGCATATTTTAACATGTCATAGGTTGAATTCCATCTAGTGGGCATATCTAGAGACAATGAGAATTTGATTCATAACTAATTAAGTCAGCTACTTCCTTAAATTTGTGCAACCTAGCAGGTGAATTCCTAATATATCTCACAGCTTCTCTAACCCTTTTAATAGAATTGCCAGCTTCTTTCAACCCCTCAGTGACAACTAAATTAAGGATGTGTGCAATGCATCTCATGTGGACATATTTTATTTTGACAGCAGATGTGCCCCAAGACATTAATTTTTTCTTAAAAAAACCAAGTGCAGTGTCATTTGAAGATGCATTGTCTATTGTCACTGTGAAAATATGCTTGACACCCCAATATAGAAGACAATTTTCTAAACTTTTTGCAATATAGTCACCCCTATGCGATGTAACAGGGACAAATGAAATATTTTTTTTGTTCAGCTTCCACTTTGAATCAATGTAATGAGCAATTATGCACATGTAGTTTATGCGTTGAATTGAAGTCCAAGTGTCAGTTGTGAGGTTGACTCTTTGACTTTGACAGTGATGCATGAAAACATTTTTCAATTTAAGCTTTGCTTCCACATATGCATTATAATAGTCTCGACTGACTATCCATCTACTAGGTAGCTTGAACCTAGGACATACAACAGACAGGAAATATTTAAATCCCTCTCCCTCAATAAATTTAAATGGGAGCTCATCAACAATAATCATGTGGGACAATGCAATCCTAATAGCTTCCTGAATGAAAGTCCGAGTCCCTATTACACTTACACTGTCAGAACTATGCACATCAGGTTGAAGAGTTAAACGACTCTATCTACTGGACTTAGGGTTAGGGTTTTTCCTACATGCAATGATATGATTTATACAAGATGATGTACCATTAATTTTAGGGTCAAGATTTACGATTTTAGCACACTAAACACATCTAGGTTTTACCAATTTCCCTTTCTCAATGATTTTATCGAAGTGCTCCTATACCTTGCTTCTACTGTCCATGTCCTTTCTTTCTTTTTTTTCATTTTTAGCAACTTCTAGTTGCTTGGGGGCTTCCACCTCTGCAGTAGTCTAAGCACTACCAGTAACAGGTTCACTGCCACTGGCAGCTCCTGCTTCAATTTCCATCTTCATAATATACATGCAATCAAAACATAAGAACATGAAATAATGCAAAACCAAATAAGAGAACAACAAATAATCATATAATGATTCAATAAAAGGAAGCAGTAATTTTGGAGTTCAATGAAAGCAAGCACTCAAATGATTCAATAAAAATAATTTTTACAAACAATTATTTTAACAAAATAATCAAACGGAAAGTATAAATTAAAATTTCACTTAAAGAAATTTTTTACTAAATTTTAAATAAAATTATTTACACAGAAAGTATAAATTATATTTAAAAAAAAAGAAAATTAATAAAATTATTCAAAAATTAAGTTTTACCAACAATTATTTCAATACAATAATCAAATAAAAAGCAAATATTATAATTTCAATTAAAGAAATTTTGAACTAAATTTTAAATAAAATTATTTACACAGATAGTACAAAATATATTTAAAAAAAAAGTAAATTAATAAAAATTAAAAAATAACTACACTGAAAGTAAACATTAATAAATTAATTTTCAAAATCTCAAAATAGCAAAAAATTTCAACAGGAAATTTAAACACTTAGACTTAGACAACAGAGAAATAATTTTACCTTTATAATGATGAGTGTTTAAATTTTCTCTAACTCGATTATTGTTCAACTTAAGCAACTTCCACATACAAGATCAACCGATGGCAGATCTACAAGTTTGGGGCTTCCACCATTAAGAGTCAATTTCACCAAAAGAGTCAATTTCACCAGTATATGTATAACATGCAGCTAATAAACGAACAAACACCTTTAGATCTAATTAAATAAGTCTAAAAAATAACCCAAAATTATAAAAACCTTTAAATCGGTTTAAATAATTACCATATCTAGTAGATTCGTCAACAAAAGGCCATTACATGTCGATTTCATCATTGTCAATGTTTAGTTTTGAACATTAACAGTAAAAAAAACAACAACAACGCAAATTTCATTTATTTTTTTGAAGAGAACAAACATTGAGCCAGAGAGATTGCAAGAAAATAATGAGACATGTTGATTGTAGAGTCAGTGAACAAGATAAACGCTCTAGAGAGGACTGATGGCAAAAGATAGCACATACAACGAAGATGTTCATTATAGAGAAAAGGGAAGAGGCAGAAGCTAGACCAGAGAACAAAGATAAATGCTGGCGAGTTTTCTGGGTTAGGGTTACAGTCTTACAAAAAGTCTGGGGTTAAAAGAGATGAGAGAATTGGAAAGTTCGAGAGACGGAGAGAGACAGAGGGGTGGAAAAAATGAGTGAGTGAGGGGAATAAGATGTATTTATAGGGGAAATTTTTTTGAGAGTTAGGGTAAGGTATAAATGACATCATTTTTATGCCTGATGTAGCTAAACTTTAGTTTTCGGCTTGGTTCAGTTAATTTTAAATATAAACCAAGCTGAGAACCGATAACTGATTTTCTGCTAAATATTAAACCGAACCGCCACTTATCTAATATCAGTTACTGAGTTGACCTACAATTTTGGTTTGGTTCGATTCGATTTAGACAGTTCGGTTTGGTTATGCTCACCCCTAGTGGTATATAGCAGGGTAAATTGCTATTTGCCCCTTATATTTTGGCCTAATATACTATTTTATCCCTGATATTTGAAAAAATATTTATTTATCTCTGACATTTTTAACAGTTAACACTCATTAGTCTTCTGTCAGAAATAAAATAATAGACAAATTTATAAATATAATAAATAAATAAATAATTTTTTAAATACCATGATGAAATAGTGCATTATGCCAAAAGATGAGATAACCCCATATGGTAAATAACCCTGGTTTTTAATTATCGCCCAAAGTTCTAAGTTGTGGAATGTAATGCAACTCAGGAGATACCCAAACAAGAAAGTCAAAAAGTCTAACATCATACGCGCAGTTGCCCAGTTTGAAAAATTGTTAATAATTCAGAAATGACTCCGAAAAGTCTGATAGCCTTTCTACTTCAAACCTCTTCTTGATTTTTGTATTACTAATTTTCACTTTCTTTTTTCCCTCAATTATCCAATCTCAACGGTTTTTTTTTCTTTTTCTTTATTTTTGTTTTTGGATTCAATTTGTTTTCCCTTCAAATCAAAATAATTTGTCTTCTTCTCAGTTTTACATTCATTCAAATTGAATTATACTCTTTATGTTTCGCCTCTCTTTCTTGATTGGATCAGGATTTTTTCACATTTCTTATGGTTGATCCCTGCATCATTTCTTTTATAATATCACGTTTTAGTGATTGTTAATGTTTTATAACGAATGGGTTTCGTTTACTTCTGTTGTTTCTTTGATTCGTTGTCTTGATTTATTGTGTTTCTGGGTATAAAATAATTACTGGGTTTCATTTATTTTTAAGTAAAGTTGAGTTTTTTCTCCCTTTTTATTTTTGTTTTGGAGAAATGAGGCTTCTTGTTCGTGTAATAGAGGCTAGAAATTTGCCGCCAATGGATCCTAATGGATCAAGTGATCCATATGTGAAAGTGCAGCTGGGAAAGCAAAAGTTTAAGACCAAAGTGGTGAAGAAGAATTTGAATCCTAGTTGGGGAGAGGAATTCAGTTTCCGGGTTGATGATTTGAATGAGGAGATTGTAATATCTGTGTTGGATGAGGACAAGTACTTTCACGATGATTTTGTTGGGCAGCTGAAAGTTCCTGTTTCTATCATTTTTGATACTGATAACAAGTCTCTTGGCACTGCTTGGTACATTCTACAACCAAAAAACAAAAAGTCCAAGCACAAGGACTGTGGTATTGCTTATTTCTTCAGCTTAACTCTTTTCTTTTTCTTCTTCCTTTTGTTTTGTAATTATTAGTTTTTTTCCCCAATTGGGTGCTTGAGTTTTCATTATTGTTGGTGATTACTTTTTGTCGATTGGGCTGCTTCCATATTAGTTCTGTTGTCTATTTTTGTTATTAGAGCTATAATTTTGTTTAATGTACAATATTTTTATTTTGTCTGTAATGATGGATTTTTCTGTTGTAGAATGGAAGAGTTAATGCGGCATTACTTCATTGTTGTGTTCTTACACAGTTTTGATGTGATATATAATCTACTGACTGAAATTGTATTGTGTTTCTTTGTTTTCTTCAACAGGGGAAATTCTCTTAGGCATATGTTTTTCTCATAATAATAAGTTTGTTGACTCAAACTATAATGGTGATAGTAATGGATCACAGTTGAGGAAGAATGTAGACACAGGGACAGAATCTCCTTCTATGTCATTTGGAGGACAATCAAACTCATCCTCTCCAGGTAGATTTGAGGAAACTGCATCCTTTAAAGAAGAGAAGTCTGGTGTGCAAAAGAATTTTGCTGTGAGAATTGCTCAAATGTTCAATAAAAATTCAGATACAACACCCACTAACAGCAGAGTTGTGGACAATTCAGAGCCACCTGAAACTACTGGACCTAATGTTCATGATGATGAGTGTGATGATCCTTCCACACCAGATGACTTTATGGAATTAATGAGAGCAATGGAATCTAGAGATGTGGGAAATGAAATTCCAAGCAATCTACCGGGCGGGGTACTGTTAGACCAATTATATATGATTGCTCCCCAAGACTTAAATTCTATTCTTTTTTCACCTGATGCAAGTTTCCCAAGATCACTGGCAGAAGTCCAGGGAACAACTGAACAGCAATTTGGACCTTGGAAATTCGAGAATGGTGGTGAGAGTTTAAAAAGAATGATTACGTATATAAAGGCTGCAACCAAATTAATCAAGGCCGTGAAAGCCTTTGAGGAACAAACATATTTAAGGGCTGATGGGAAGGTTTTTGCTGTTTTAGTGAGTGTGAGCACTCCAGATGTTATGTATGGGAGCACCTTTAGGACTGAATTGCTTTACTGCATCACACCTGGTCCTGAGCTTCCTTCTGGAGAACAAACTTCACATCTTGTAATATCCTGGCGAATGAATTTTTTGCAGAGCACCATGATGAAAAGTATGATCGAAAATGGAGCTAGACAGGGTCTGAAGGACAGCTTTGAGCAGTTTTCATCTTTATTATCGCAAACAGTTAAGCCAGTTGATTTGAAGGATGTGGGTTCCACAAAAGAACAAGTATTGGCTTCATTGCAGGCAGAACCACCCCAGTCAAATTGGAAACTGGCTGTACAATATTTTGCTAATTTTACTGTAGTTTCCACAGTTGTCATAGGATTATATGTACTTGTCCACATTTGGCTATGCCCTTCCAGCATAATTCAAGGGCTAGAGTTTGTAGGGCTTGACTTACCAGATTCAATTGGAGAACTCATAGTGTGTGGTGTCCTGGTTCTTCAATGTGAAAGGGTGCTAGAGTTAATTTCTCGCTTCATGCATGCCAGAGTTCAAAAGGGTAATGTTCACTTCCAGTGCCCTTATACACAAGTGCAAACAAACCACTTTGTTTACGATTCTTATTAATTAATTAATCTATGTATCTTTTAGGCAGTGATCATGGAGTCAAAGCACAAGGAGATGGCTGGCTGCTTACCGTTGCCTTGATCGAGGGAAATAATTTGGCAGCTGTTGATTCAAGTGGGTACTGTGATCCATATGTGGTATTCACCTGTAATGGACAAACTAGAACCAGCTCAATTAAGTTCCAGAAGGCTGATCCTCTTTGGAATGGTGAATATAATTGTTCTGTGTCTTTGTTTCATTCAAAGTGAAGCATTATTGCTGAAAAGCATTCTCCAATTGTCTTAATCATGAAAGTAACTGCTTTTTGTGTTTGATGATGAATATGATGCAAACTGTACTTAATTAGTATCCTTATGGATATTCTTGGTCTCTGCAGAAATTTTTGAGTTTGATGCAATGGATGATCCTCCTTCCATGCTGGATGTGGAAGTTTATGATTTTGATGGGCCTTTTGATGAAGCTACATCTCTAGGACACGCTGAGATTAATTTTCTGAAACATAATGTATCAGATCTTGCTGATGTGTGGATTCCTCTTCAAGGAAAGTTAGCTCAAGCATGCCAGTCTAAGTTGCACCTAAGAATTTTTTTGAATAATACAGGAGGCAGCAATGTTGTTAAAGAATACTTAAATAAGATGGGAAAAGAAGTGGGAAAGAAGGTAAATGGCTGGTTATTTTGCTGTGGGCTATTACATTGCATTGAGTTATGTGTTGTATCATTTTTGTCTTGTATTGTCATATATTATAGAATTCTTAGTGGATTTCTTACAGATAAACTTGCGTTCGCCTCAAACAAATTCAGCCTTTCAAAAGCTCTTTGGGCTTCCACCAGAGGAATTTCTCATCAATGATTTTACTTGTCACCTAAAGAGAAAAATGCCGTTGCAGGTTCAGTATCTTAAATATTTTTTTGTCACCTCTCCCGCTTCTGATGGTCATTTCTGTCCTTTATTACTTAGTAAAATATTATAAGTACACATTTAGCATTCTTTTTAATGAAAAGTTATCTTTTCTTAATGTCCTTGACTTGAATGTTGTGTCCATACAGGGTCGTTTGTTTCTCTCAGCAAGAATAATTGGGTTCCATGCGAATTTGTTCGGGCAGAAAACTAAATTTTTCTTTCTCTGGGAGGATATAGAAGAGATTCAAGTTTATCCTCCTACATTATCCTCAATGGGTAGTCCAATAATTGTTATGACTTTAAGGTTAGGCAGAGGTATGGATGCTAGACACGGGGCGAAGATTCAAGATGAAGCAGGGAGGCTGAAATTCCATTTTCAGTCTTTTGTATCTTTCAATGTAGCTCATAGGTAAACGATCGATGTAAAATGGCTTGCTGATGTTTTATGTGCATTTTGGCCTTTCCAATACCATTCTGCCTACTTTGATCATATGAACATCAACTATGTCCAGTGATAAAAAAATATATATATAATATAATATGGTGATTTCCATACTTGGTCTTATTTTAACTCCTCAGTTGTCGCAAATATGCTAGAATATTATACTAGAATGTTTGTTCTAAATGGAAATCAACATGCTTGTTAATATAATTGGACATCTTTGCTTGCTGTTCCTTTTAGCTTCTTTGTTCTTGAAGGTTCTAAATGCAGTTTTGTTTCTTATCAATGCAGATCCATTTTAGAGTTAAGCACTTCAGCTTGTGCATCTTTAGGAGCCTCATCAATAGTGCATGTTGTTTCTTGACAATTTAATTCTAGAGAGTGGTTGATTCTACTGTGTTCCCATACAGTTTCTTTATATTTGGTGGATATCAAACATGACAATGTTAGAACTCTATCATGTGCTTCCTATGTTTCTTTCATGCTTTTCGTAATGGACCAATTTGTTGTTAGAATTTGATATTCCAATTTTTTTTTTCAAATTAATCTTATCCTTCTTGTAGATAAGTCATTCTACTTGTCTATCATTTTAGCAACCCCATCATCGGAATGCTCATTTTAAAAAGCGTGCTGATTCTGACTACACTAGGATTCCATGATAGAACCTAGTTGGTCTTACAGCAGTAGATGATTTCCTTTCATTGCAGAAGCATATTCTGATCATACCTTGTGTAGTAGCAATTTAAAAATTGATTACAAGATAGTTTTGTTAAATATGGACCTGCCTCTTTTTTGCAGTTAAATTATTTTTTCTCCTCATATCAAAGTTCATCAAGTTAAGAGAGCATAACATGTTTATCTATATTTTGCAAGTTATGTGACAACAGAAGATATTATTTGACTTAATTGTATCCCTGCTGCATAGGACAATAATGGCTTTGTGGAGGGCTAGATCATTGACCCCTGAACAGAAGGTGCAAATAATAGAAGAAGAAGAATCAGAAACCAAAAACCTTCAATCTGAAGAGAGTGGGTCCTTCTTGGATCTTGAAGATGTTAACCTCTCTGAGGTTTATTCTTCTGCTGTTTCTGTCCCTGTGAGTTCCTTCTTTTTCCCTCTCCCTTAGTGGCTACGCATGCATGCATGTACATTTTCATGCACACACATTATTGATTTGTTCACCTTAGTTTCCATAGTCTGCATGTCTATCAATTTTTTATTTGATGGCATTATGTTGTAGACAAGTTTCTTAATGGAGCTGTTTGGTGGGAGTGAATTGGAGCGCAAAGCGATGGAGAAAGCTGGCTGTCTTAATTATTCCTATACTCCATGGGAGTTGGAGAAGGCTGATGTGTATGAAAGGCAAATATATTACAGATTTGATCAACGCATATCTCGTTATAGAGGAGAGGTGACAAGCACACAACAGAAATACCCGATATCTGATCGGAAAGGTTGGATTGTACAAGAGGTTATGACTCTCCATGGAGTTCCCCTTGGTGACAATTTTAATGTATGGTTCTATTTGTGACTGGTTATTTGCAATTAACTTTCCCTTGGTTCAATCATGAAAATGGTGCTATTAGTCATTTCCCCTACTCCATTATGCAATTTTAAAATATCTATATCTGCCATTCTTTCTTCCTCAAATTGATTAGCGTCTTCCATCCCTGGCAGCTTCACTTGAGATACCAAATTGAGGATTTGCTGTCAAGACCAAAATGCTGTTATGCGCGCGTGTTCATTGGAATTGCTTGGCTGAAGAGCACCAGGCATCAGAAAAGGATTACAAAGAACATTATCTCAAATCTGGAAGATCGGTTGAAGGTGCTTTTTGGTGTGACCGAAAAGGAATACGCAAGCAGATAGGAAAGAGATGCACACTGCTGTCAAGGTCGATTTTGCAGACATGAAGGAGAAAGTTGATTAACCTGCTCCTGCTTTGCGCAGCGCATTCTCTGTGTATGTTTCCCTAGTGTGCATGCTCCAAGATGTTCTCTCAAGGATAATTTTTGCATAGCTGCTGTAGGTGTGATTCATTCAGAGAAATCTCATCATTTGTTTGAACTCAACTGGGAAGACTTCTCCAGTGGCTCTTTTTAGGGTGGAAAATTTGAGTTGAATTAAATGGAGATCAGTTTGATTAATTCCAGCCCGGTAGAGATTGAAATCCTGTCCAAAAGAGCCTGTAAATAACTTGTAATTTTTGAGGGTAGATTCCTTAAATCGGGTGCTTTCTTTAAGTAACATGTACCCAAATTTCCTGTCTTTGTTCATCTGATTTGTTAGAATGATTTGGCTCCTTGTTGGCTGGTTTATAATGTGATGGCAGAAAAATCAAAATTGAGGATTTACGTTGGCTTGGGGAAACCCTCCAAATGTATAGAAGAGGCAAATTTTGGTTTATGAAATAGATGGCAAATGGTATGTGTAAGAACAATTGTTTGATATATTGTGTTAAGTTATTTATTAACTTTTTGAAATAAACCATGAAAAATTATTTACAGTTCTAGATTTTGGTTTCAACTTGTGATAGAACAAATTCTATAGTTTTTCGATAAAATTTAAGTATGTACCATAAATTTTATATTTTGATACCTTTCTAAATAATATCATTAACAATCTATATTTAATGTTCAAATATGAATCTATATTTAATGTTAAGATATGGATGTTTAATAGGAAAGTTATTTATTAAATAATATAACATTCAACTAAATACAATAAATTCACAATAAATTAAATTTAAATTTATTATGTATTTTTATTTTATTATAAATGAAAAGAAATAATTTTTAAAATTGATTTATAATATTTTTGAAAATAACCAATTAGTTAGATTGATCATTAATTAAATATAAAATATTTTTACTATAGAACTTTAATATTATATTAACATTTTTCACTAAATAATTATTATATTAATTGATAGACTATTAAAGTGTAAGAAATATGCAACACCTGTATTTATATATTAAAAAATTCACAAGACTAGTTTTGACATAAGTTGAAACCACATCAATCAAAATTGTACTTTTCACTTAAAAATATTAATATAGTGTTTGGTTCAAATCCACCGCCAAAGTTCATTTATAGATGGTTTTTATTAATATATTGTGTCTAATTTAAATAAATTTTTATAAAATTTAATACAAATCATATTTTGTTATACTGTATTTTTTAAATTCAAAATAATATATTATTTGGTAAAAAAAACCATTTTAAGCTAATGTATGCATGATAGGAGCATTTTAGATTATAAAAAATGAAGATAAAGCGATATTTTAGTATTATGAAAACAAATATAGTGAAAAGGTCTATTTTTGCCTTTAGATTGTCCCTTGAATAAAAACAAAATTCAAGCTCAATTCCCCACGGTGTAAACTACAGTTACACAAAGATAACATGGACAATAGTGGGGTCACAAAACAAAGTTGCCATTAATCTTTTTCCTCTTTTACTTCCCAATATATCTAATCATCTTTTCTTCCCCTATTTCTTTTTGTTTTCCACCTTTTAATTCAAAAACCCTAAAAAATCAAATTACAACCTTTTAATTCAAAAACCCTAGAAAATCAAATTACATAAATGAGAAAAGGGAACATGAAATTGAGAAAGGAGAACATGAAATTGATAAAGGGAAAATATAAATTGTGATGACAAGTCGTTGGAGACTAGACGTTAGGTGGTCGCTCAAGTTGGGCGGAGATTTGCTGTGAAGAAGAAGGTAGAGAAGTATGTGTGTTTAGGCTGACTTACCTTTCTTTACTTTTTTCTCCTCTATTTATGCAAATGTAGTGGCTTGTCCTCCATGCCTTACTTGTAAGACTGTTCCTCATGTGTACTGTTCAACAAGCTAGTGATAGCATCTTTTCTATTGTTCATGGCATCACCTATAGCACACCATTTAAAATCATTTAATGTTGCTGAGGGTATTCTCAATGGCAGTGTTTGGTGTTCCCGCTTAATGGGAGATTAGATTATTGTGGTCAATAGGATGAAGAGCGAGTTTGTCTCAATCTTGGATTTACTCTCAGTCTTTAGGTCACGGTGCTGACCGACCAGTACGGTCTGTTAGTTGTTGGGGTCTTCACCACTATCATAGTTCCCCCCTGAAAAAGTTAGAAATTTATGTCCAATGTGTCAATGGTTCTTTTTAGAGTGGCGGTTTTTTGGAGAACGTGGCAAGATTTTTCACCTTTTTAGGATAATGGGCCGTATCTTCAAAATTTGAAAAGACGCCTCTTAGGGTACGTGCAGGAGGTGGTTATGGGCATTTAATTGAGGTTCTCTTATCTTTCGTTGCTTTGAAGTTTCGCCACTTTTGTGTAAGCAATTTTTCTCTCAGTGTAGCTTGTTTCTTTTGGCTAGTGATCCCTTTTTAATCGGTGTTGTAGGATATTATCATGTCTTCGAGAAGTAAGTTGTGATCTTTTCTTTTTCTCTTTTTTTTTTCAATCTTGTCTAGTTTCTCTTTGTTTTTCCTTATGTATTGTTTATATTGTGTTCGTGTTTGTTTCATAAATTTAGTTGTTTGCACCGCTCTGTGTTTATTTTATGTTTTTAGGTTTCTTAGTTTTGTGGGTTTTAGGCTTGAGTGTGATGGAAATATCTAGTTCTTCTGCTATTAGTGATAATAATTCTGTTAAGTTTTATAGAGGGCTAGAAGTATCTTTTGATGATAGTGAAAAGACCTTGCCTGGCGACTAGTGGGAGGAATCTTTCCCGCAGCAGTCGGCCAGCTCTGCGGTAGGTGATGGGTCTAATCAGTCTAAAGTTTTTAGGGTTACTGATGTTCAGTTTGTTTCTTTTAGTCCCTCTGCCATCCCTTCAGAGCCTCCGATTTCTATTGTCAAGTATGAGGGTGCTGTTATTTCCTCTTCTCAAATGGACCTTGTAGGCTTAGCCATGTCACGTCTATACTTTCACCACGACTTGTTATGATATGGGCATTGAGCTGGATCTACACATGTTCCAGCATTTATTTCTTCTTAGTAGGAAGGAGGAGCATTATCACTTTTCTAGGAGGTTAGGGAATGTGATGTTTTGGTGGGCTTCCAAAGTCATGGTGGACTTCAAAGCCTAAGTTTTTTATCTTGAGGAATCCGGAGGGTTGGGGGTTTTTCCTAGGGTGTGGAATAGGAAACCTCGTAAGTGTGGCAAGTATATTGCTTTGACTAATGATCAAGCTAGCAATATGGATTTATTGCATGCTAAGGCTGGCGATGGGGAGTTTGATTGTGGTAAGTTGAAAGAGGGGATAGAGAGTCGTTCTTCTTACCGAATTAATACTATGGGTATATTTTTCTATACATGTTTTTGACTTGTGTGTTTGATTGTGTTGCCAAATGTTCTTAGTTGTTGGGTGTTGGTCTGCCTAACTCATAACTTTTATTTCCTCTTTGTAGAGCTGATGAAGGCTCTATCACAAAAGACCCATTCGAGCAACGTGTTGAGAATTTCAGACGCCTCCAAGGTTGTTACCCCTACTTTTAGTCTGGCAAAGGAACCTTTTGATGTTTACAAGTATGATTCATCTAGTCATGCTCTAGCGACCATTCCCTACCCCTCCAAGCAGTCTTGTCGTGATGGGTATGGAAAAGGGAATACCTCATTTTCTTTATGGGATACCATAAAGGATTTTCAAGCTGCATTAAGCACGAAGTATGGGTCATCAAGTCCTATCTCTATTGCTTAGGTGCTGATTTGGCACAGGTATACACCTTGCCTGATGACCAAGGCATGAGAGACCAGGTGAAGGATTATAAGAGTTTGGTTGTCTGTGCTCGTTCTACCTCTTTGTAGGTCGCGTTTCTTCTGTGTTAATCTCTAGTTACTTCTAGTTAATTTCTTTTATTTTATGCATTGTAATCTTTTTGTTTATTTTTCTTGACAGTTGGTGCATCTGGTTTCCTTTCTTGATAAGCATAACACCTCCCTTAAGTGGGATTCAAAGCTGAGGCATGGGACCATCTCTGCTAATCTTGAGCTAAAAAAGTTAGAGGTAGATAGGCTAGCATTCAAGGCTGCAGAAGCGGAGAAGAGGGAAATCGATGTTACCCTTGGCACTAGGGCTCTAAATGAGCAGTTGATTGCTACCAAAAATAGGATATGCCAGTTGGAGAAGGATATTGCTGACCTAAAAGAGGCTTATCAAATGGAGCAGGAGGACTTAATCGAGTAGTCCTTCGGTATCAATGATAGCGTTAAAGATCTTGTGACCAAGGCCTTACAATCATTGTATCTAGATTTGGACATCTCCTTTATGGGATGTGTTTCACATAGCCTTGCAATCATTATATAGAATAACAATTTGGATGTTGTTCTTAGACACTCTACGCCAAATGAAGGTCAGGATCGTGAGTCTACTCCTCCAGTAGTTATCAAAGGTGTGACCGAGATGACTAAAATGCTCTCAGCTGATGACTTGGCCAAGGATGATGATTCTTGATCTCATTGCTTTTTCTTTTTGTGTTTTTGTTTTGGGAGTGACTGTTTCCTCCTTATCATGAACAAATTAACTTTTTTGTTGCCCTTTAGGTATCGACGTTGTTGTTTGAATAATTTAAGTTGTCTTTTGGATGTTGGGATTATTATTACTAATTTGAATGATGATTTTCTCTTTTGTTTGATTATTATTTTAGCACTATACGCTTTCTCGTTCTATTCATTTGGGTGGAGTTATGAGGTCTTGATTATCGGAGAAACAAAATCTCAGTTGACCCAAGTGGCTATCTCCTGTCAAGATATCAAGGACATATCTCAGTGGGGTGCTATCATCGGGGTGCATTTGTCTTTTATTTATAACTCGTTACTGCGCTGATTCGCACTTGTTCCATCCAAAGGAGTATGTTTGGGCCAGAACTGTCAAGATACCGAGAGACCACCCTGTTGGTCTCCCGGGCTATCCATTCAGCCGTTGGAATTCATCAATAGTGTGACCCATTTTAGGTTTAGTATTTCTATATACTGAACGATTATTCTTCCACTATCTACCTTTACTTGTATGTTCGATAGGTTTTTGTCATAGACATCAGCTAAGTGGGTTTGCACCGCTTGGTACAACTCCTACACTTGTAAATTTTTATTTTATATAGATTGAGTGGGTCCTCATTGCTTGGTATGACTTATACACTTGTAAAAATTTTCAATTTATTTTTGTAGACCAAGTGGGTCTTCATGGCTTAGTGCAACTCATACACTTGTAAATTTTTTCAATTTATTTTGTGTAGACTAAGTGGGTCTTCATCGCTTCGTGTGACTTATACACTTGTTATTTTTTTAAATTTATTTTGTGTAGACCAAGTGGGTCTTCATTGTTTGGTGTGACTCATACACTTGTAAATTTTTCAATTTATTTTGTGTAGACCAAGTGGGTCTTCATCGCTTGGTGCGATTTATACACTTGTAAAAATTTTAAGTTTTATGATTCAATGCTGACCATATACTTAAGGAAAAATTGTCATCTCTCATTAATGGGGGATCAAATGGCCACTTAAACATTACATTGCACTATTGGGCTTACAATTCATTGATAGAACTTTTTCAAATTATTTGCATTTCGTGTCTTAGGGAGTGGCTTTCTGTAATCTTCGCTTAGTCGATAGGTCGATGGTCCTACAACTTGGTCAATGTAATAAGGGCCAATCCAATTTTCCTCTAGTTTCCCTATTCTAGCTTCACCTTTCCATACGTTTGCTTTAATGAGTACCTAGTCGTTGATGTGGAGTGACCTGGGTTTTATCCCCTTGTTGAAGAACTTTGCTACTTTTTGCTTGTAGGCTTCCGTCTTGATTCTAGCCTCTTCTCTAATTTCAATAATCAGATGAAGGTTGGCTTATAATTCTTTTTCACTAGTTTCTTCTTCGTTGTTAGCCGTTCTGTAGCTGGGGAGTTCAATTTCGACTGGGATCACAACCTCTGTCCCATATGCTAACTTGAAGGGTATTTCTCCAATCGTAGTCCTTAGATTTGTTTTGTAAGACCCCAGAACATACAGTAGTTCTTCCACCCCTCTTCCCTTTACATGGTCTAACTGCATTTTAAGTCCTTGAACTATAGTCCCATTGGTCTAAGGGTAAGGGATGGAGGTGAACTTGAGTTCTATGTAGAGCTCGCCACAAAATTCTTTTAATGGTTGGCAGTCAAACTGCTTCCTATTATCAGTTATAAGTACTCTAGGGACTCCAAATCTGCATATCACATCTCTCTTGAAAAACTTTATAACTCTAGCTTAGGTGATTATGGTGACTAGTCGGCCTCCACTCACTAAGTGAAATGGTCTACTACAATAATTATGAACTTTGCTTGCCTAATGGCTGGAGGAAAAGGGCCTGGCCTATAGTGTCCATTCCCTATTGTGCGAATGGCCATGCCACTCTAATCGATCGTGATGGGGTTAGGGGAAATAGTTGTAGCTTTTATACAACTGGCATTTTGGGCACATACGGATAATCTCTTTTGTATCTTTCATCATTGAGGGCTAATAGTACCCTAATAGTAGAGCTTTGCGAACCATTGAGGTCGCAACCTCATGTGCCCCTCCTATGCCTTCATGGATTTCTCTTAATATGTAGTCTCTGTCTTCCTGCGTCATACAACACAACCATGGGTGGGTCACTGATCTCTTAAATAGGGTGTCATCAATGTATGAGTAGTCCTTAGCCATCCTGATTACTCTTTTGGATTCATCGTCATCTTTTAGTAAGCTACCTTCATCCAACCACTTTATGATGGGGTCTATCCATCCCGTACAGTTTATGGGGAGTACATCCTCTTTTATCATGCTTGGTTGGACCACTGTGGTGATTTGGACTCCTCAAAGTGGGTCGGTCTTTTCTAGGGCTACTTTAGATAGGGCATCTGCCTCTTGGTTGTCTGCTCTTAGGATTTGTTCTAATTCCCAAGAGGTCCCAACCTCTTCCATCTTGGTTAGCAAATGCTTTACCCTTTTAAAGTATTTCATCATCTCCTGATCTTTTACTTCAAAGGGTATGGAGATCTAATTAACAATCAATTATGAGTCATTGTAGATGATTATTTTTTTGTTGCAACTCCCCGTGCAACTGTTAATCCAGTGAACAGAGCTTTATACTTAGCTATATTATTATATGCTTTGAAGAGAATTCTCACAGCCACTTCTATTTATATGTCATTTGGACCTTTGATGACAATGCCTACTCCTGCCCCCTCTGTCAATATACATCATTCACGGGTGACCCAGTCACTTAGTCTCAACTCCTGTCTCTTCCCCACATTCAGCTATGAAGTTTGCTTTCATGGCTTTCCTTAATTCATAAATGACATCGAATCCTCCTATCTTGGTTGCACAAATCTCCCCTGACGTCTCAGCCTTTTAGAGGACCTTTCTCAATGGTTGGTCAGTTCAAACTATCATCTGGTGAGCCTCAAAATACTGTCTCAGGTTTTTTATAAAATAAATTGGGCGAATGCCAATTTCTCTATTTTGGGATATATTGTCTCAGCCTCCTGGAGGACATAGTTGATGTAGTAGATGGGTTTTGCTCAGCCTCCTTCGCTTAGATTAGTACAGAGGCAATGGTTTCCTTAGTTGCCAAGAGGTACTGGTATAGGCTTTCCTTAGATATCGGTCTGCTAAGGAGGGAAGGACTGTTGAGGAACCTCTAAAGGTCATCAAAAGCTTTGTGGTAGCTCTCGATCCACTAAAAGTTCTTCTGCTATTTTAGGCTTTTGTAGAATTGCAGACATCTTCTTATAGAGTATGAGATGAAGCGTCTTAGAGCTATTATTCTTCTATTGAGCTTTTACACTTTTTTGACCGAAGTTGGAGTTTTTATCGATAGGATGGCCTATATCTTTTCTGAATTGGCTTTAATGCTTTGCTGAGAGATTATGAAACCCAAAAATTTCCCGACTTTGACACTAAATACACATTTCTTAGGGTTAAGCTTCATGTCGAACTGGTCTAGAGTTTGAAAGGCTTGGACAAGGTCACTACCATTGTCTATATCTCTTGCATTCTTGACAATCATGTCATCTACATAGACCTCTATGGTCTTCCCAATATGTTCCTTGAACAATATATTGACTAGCCGTTGATAGGTGGTACCAACATTCTTAAGGCCGAAAGGCATGGCAATGTAGTAGTAGATTCCTCGGTCTGTGATAAAAGTGGTCTTCTCCTCATCAAACTCATTAATCTTTATTTGATGGTAGCCCATATAAGCATTTGTGAAGCTGTAGAATTGGTAATCTGCGGTGGAGTCAACAAGCAGATCAATGCTAGGGAGTGGGTAGCCATCTTTGGGGGCACACCTTGTATGAGCGACCTATTTTTTAGGGTCCCTAGACATTTAGGGCATTTTTCCAATTTTAAGGGACATGGGAACTTTGCCAAATGGGACATCTGTTCAATTTACAAGACAAGGACAAATGATTAGTCTCAGGGGATGCAAGATGCTTTATGTTTGGAGTCACCACCTAGTTTTTGGAAAACTAGGAAAAGATGAAAGGGACGACATCGGGTCACTTAACGAGTATCGTCCCCAGCAGATATTCTGAGCCCGAGAGATCTCATATACTTTTTTACTATTTCTCATTATACAATACTTAATATATGACTACTGCAGCACCCTAGTTTTGGTAATGACAGTTGATATATATGCATTCACACAAGTGCATTGATAATAATGGAAAGTATGAGAAATTCAGCGTAATTATTTACAAGGCCTTCCTAGTAAATACATTTAAAAAGGGACGGGAAAGTTACGGAAGTGTAAATCTAGTCCTGATCTAGAAAACACCTGCAAGACAGATGTTAACACAACTGTGTGCCATTCCATCTATTCATCCACTCAGACAACATGTAAGCACAACAAAGATGATTGATGCATCATTAATTATTAAACAGATGCTTGTAGTTTATGCTCTTGCAGGAATTATTATAAAGTATTTCTAAATGATGAGATAAATAGTAAATGATGATGATTGCATCATTGGACCGTGATATCCAAGTTTTAGCTTAGATAAGGTGCTTTCATGCTTATTGAATGCATATTGATGCAAAATGATGATTTATTATGAGCAAAAAAAAGTAGAGCTTATTCAATCAACATGCAAGTTGACAGTCTCATGACACAATCATAATAATTTTTCAACTGCTGGCGGCAACATAGTAAAATGCAAAACAATAAAATAAATGTGCAAAAATGATTATTTGGTCCTGAGATTCGATTGAGCTTGTTTTTGAGTTTTTGAAGCTTTAGCTTCATGGGATTTTCAAGCTTTCCTTGTCGAGAGGTCAAAAATTACATGTAGAATGTAAATTCGTATACCATTGAAGCGTGCTTTGACAAAGATATGGTTGGATTTGGTTCAAAAGCGGTCTAAAAATCCTACAAAAAATGTGGAAGGTGAGCTAAAAGTGTGTGAATTAGGAATCCTGAGTCTTTAATTAGATAAAGTTTCAGTTTATGCGTTTGCTATTTGGCTCTCCCCGACTCTTGCCTTTTCTTCCCCGGCTCTTCCTTTGTCAAAATTGGAGGTAGAGACCTATTTATAGAGAAAAATGCCTAAAAATGTGTGAAAAAATAGGGAAAATCTGCGTGATCACGCCTTTGGTGCACGTGATCATGGGCCTGGGGCACATGATCACGGACTTGGGTGCATGATCACACGCTTTTGCACCATCACGCGGGATTCCTAGGCTCTGATCGTGCTATTTTAGGGGTATTTTTAAGGGTTTCGAGAACTTTCGGACGTGTTTTCGACATTCATTTTGTCAAAATCGGCTTCAATTTTCACACATGAGCAAAATGTGTTCAGGTATGGTCATGCACTATAAATTTGCTCATGCGCTACTTCTCGGGATTACGGGTATTATTCCGGGGTCACTTCCAAAAGTTTTTAGGGCGTTCAGACTTGTTTTCGATGTCCATTTTGTCAAAATTGGCTTTCAATTTTCACGAAGTTGAACTCCGGTCTTACGAGATGAACACCGGTCAGACGAGTTGCATGTTTTGAGCAACGGTTGCTCGAAATGAGCTACTTATCATTTCGATAACTCATAACTCGTAGAATCAGGGTATAACTTAATGGTTTGGTAGCTGGTTTTGCTCTCTAAAGGCTCAGTTTGGGCTTTTCAAACTCACAGTTTACTTTAGAGGCTGTACAAATGAATAGACACTTGTCATATTCAGAGGGATATTTTCATCAGTGGACCTTTTTGGGGACAGTCAAAATTCGATGTATGATAGTTGCCCCCTGCTTCGTATGTGTTGCATAGCCTCCTAGCATTGATGTCAATACATATAAAGCAATGCAGAGATGCAAAATAGTTTTGTGAGGAGAGAGGTACTTACCTGAGTGCTGTGTTATATTTGGACGCCTATCTGGTTTTTGTTGTTTGTGATTTGATCTTCGTTGTTGCTTGGTAATTTGGCTAATATGCAATTTGGGGTTCACACAAGAATGAAATTCAGGGTTCTTACAAGATGCAATTTTCGGGATTCATGCAAGATGCAATTTTGGGATTCACGCAAGACATAAAATGCAATTTTGGGATTCACACAAGATGCAATTTCGGGATTCATGCAAAATGCATTTTCATGTTTCACGCAAGGTGCATTTTCATGTTTCACGCAAGGTGCATTTTCAGGGTTCACACAAAATGATAATTATATATACAAGATACAAGATACAGTACGAAATGTATAATGCAATGCAAAATTCAAAATGCATGATGCAATTTCAAGGTTCACGCAAAGAATGAATGCAAGTTTCACACGAATGTTGTAGTGATGCTCTTTTTGTTTTCACACACAATGATGCAGTTTGGGATACACACAGAATGATGCAATTCAAGATACATGCAAAGATGCATATTTCACACAAAATGATTCAAACGAGTAAGACAAGCACGTGATAGTGATATGCAATCAGGCACATGATATGCAAGCATGCATATACAAATGCAACAACCACCCCTTTAGGTGTTGTACTTGATACTCCCTAGTAGTATTAAGGGTTCTTAACAGTCTCTAGCAATGTTAAGGGATACTTAACACTCTCTAGCAATGTTAAGGGGTTTACTAACAATACTACCCTTACCTAATCATGGTTTTAGGCAGTGCTAGGATCACCTAATTAGTGCCAATGTCTACTTCACCTATTCAGGGTTGTTAGGTAGCACTACGATAACCTAATTGGTGTCATGCAAAGTAGCAATGCTACCCTTGTCTGATTAGGGTTTTAAGCAGTGCTACAATCACCTACTTGGTGTCGTGCAAAGTAGGAATGCTACCTTCACCTATTTAGGTTTTTAGGTAGTGCTACAATCACCTACCTGGTGTCATGCAAAGTAGCAATGCTACCCTCACCTATTTAGGGTTTTAGGTAGTGCTACGATCACCAAGCAGGGTTTTACGTAGTGCTACGATCACCTACTTGGTGTCGTGCAAAGTAGTAATGTTACCCTCACCTATTTACGCTTTTAGGTAGTGCTACAATCACCTACTTGGTGTCATGAAAAGTAGCAATGCTACCCTCACCGGATTAGGGTTTAAGGTAGTGCTATTATCACCTACTTGGTGTCGTGTAAAGTAGCAACGCTAGCCTCACCTATTTAGGGTTTTAGGTAGTGCTACGATCACCTACCTGGTGTCGTGCAAAGTAGCAATGCTACCCTCACCAATTTAGGATTTTAGGTAGTGCTACGATCACCTACCTGGTGTTGTGCAAAGTAGCAACGCTACCCTCACTTATTTAGGTATTCTGAATGCACTTCAACAAACGCACATAATGATTTATCGTGATTCACTTTGATGAAATACACCCAAAACTTAATAACTTTGCCCAAGATTCTAAGAAACAAGTTGAATGATTGAAAATATTGAAATTTAATCAATTTAGATGACTTAAACTCCAATTTTCAATGCTATAAAGGTTTGATCAACTCCTTTGATAAGTTCTAGTTTGTATTCTTTCAAGAACACGAGAAAACAAGCAATTGATGCTTTAGGTAGAATTTGACTCAATTAAATCTGAATAAAACTTATTAAAACCTCACATAAATCTTCCTTTTATAATGCTAAGGAAGTCACTTAGGCTAAAGACTCCTAACTAGCTAAGGTTTCCTTCTTAAAGTAGGAAACAAGTACTTAAAACTAAAGATAACTTATCCTAATTGTTTTAGGCTGAATTTAACAAGGATTAGGCCTATAAAAAAATTCAAATACTAATTAAAAACAAATTATAACTAATGGATAACAAATGGATAAGCCTAAACATGATTTGGCCCAAAATAAGCTTAAATAAAGCCCATCTTCATTCTCTAAGTATTTGGACTTCAAGTATGTTGAATAAAGCCTATTTAACTTCAAGTAGACTCTCATTAAAGCCTTCAAAATGAATTGGATCCTCATGTGCATGATTAGCCCAAATATTCCTCATTAAGCCTTGTAAAGCCTCTTTGAACTTCTATGCACATGATCTGGTTATTAAGCCTTGTGGCAGCTTCAAATCATCATTCAAAACATTATCTTCATGATTTAAATAAGATCCATCTATCTTTGAGTTTTCTCCATGTGATCCACCATCCATTCCACTATTTGGACGAATTGCTTCCTTTGCTTCATTGTGATTCACATCATTAGGGTTTTAGGTAGTGCTACGATCACCTACTTGGTGTCGTGTAAAGTAGCAATGTTACCTCACCTGATTAACACTCTCTAGTAGTGTTAAGGGTTCTTAACACTCTCTAGGCGAATTAAATGTATTTGACACTCTCTAACAGTACCTAATACTACTCTCACCTCTTTTGGTGTCAAGTAGGAGTGATCAGTTGTTATTGTGATTTTGATTGTGCTTGGTGTGTAATTTGTTACCTTTTGGCTTTGTAACAGAAGCTCTTGGATCTTGATGAATTCTTATTGAATTTTCTTGTATATGGTTTTTTTATCTTGTTCAGTGCTTAAGACTTTTGGATTTTATTGGCTGGTTCAAGCTTGAAGTTCTTCTTTTGTTTTGATCTTCTTATAGATGCTTCTTGATCTTGATCGGCAATGATGATTTTTGAATTTTTATTGGCCGGTTGCTGCTCAAAGTTTTTTTATTGTAGACACTTCTCACTCTTGATTGGTGACGTTGAGTTTTAAACTTTTATTGGCTAGTTGCAGCTCGAAATCCTGAGACGGCACATATGAATATGTGAGCATGACTTTATTATTACTTTGTTTGAAAATAATTTTTATTCTTTAATTTATTCATTGAATTAGTCACGATTAATTGAGTGCTTCTATTCTTGAATTCTTGCAATTGGTTCATCTATGCCAAGAGTTGTATGTATTAAAGCATTTAAGTTGTATTAACTATGATAATCTTGAGTTAATGTTGATCTCAAAAATTTGAAAACATGATCCGCAACTTATGGTCAAGACTATTTGTGTTACCAAGTGGAGAGCAAGCTTCCCCAGTGAATTTCTGAAGAATGTAGTGAGATGAAACTTACAAAGAATGTAAATGAATAGAATAAATTTTGATTATCAAGAGGCTTTTGAATAGGAAAGTGATAACTGATCATACATTATTTATTCTCTCTTGCAGGGATCTCCTTTCTTTGGTACCCCCTGCCGTTCCCGTATTATTGAGTGTGGATACCGCTGAAAGGTCACACAAAGATTTATCATTATTATTATTATTATTATTTTGCTTTGCTCTCCCTACATTTATTTTCATCTTTCTCTTCTCAAGCATTCTCCGCCTTCTGTCACTCAGCATGAATGTCGTCAAGGAGTTCTTTCAATACTTGTACTCAATTTTGAGCATTAGAGTAGGTGTGTATGGTCTTGAGATCACTAACCTCTCTAAAAGTTATCTTGATAACTGTAATTTATTTTGTTCATCGATCTCCTTTATAGGTTTTGTCTTGTGTGTTCTTCGTCCATCCAGGTGGTTGGCAAGCATTAGATTGATTAAAGTTTAGAGAGTCCTGACTTAAAGATGTTGATCGTGCTTAGGAATTTATGAAATGAGCATTAAAGGAAGATTATAATAATTGAAATAAGCTCACTCGGCTCTGATATATGCAATTTATGGCAGAGATGAAGTTTTGCAAAAATGCAAGAAAAGAGTCATTATTAATTTTATTTTATTTTTAATGTATGAATGCAAATGTAGGTGCATATTTTAGAGAGAGAAAAAAGAGGGCACTCCCTGGTATAGAGGTGGTGATGATGGCGACACTTATCAATTTATTATGTTTGACATTTTCTGTTCTTCCTTGTTGTCATTTGACTATTGATGTTGCCATTGATGCATGTTGTATGCCTTAAAACTATAGCCCTTACTATATTCTTGTGGTTGTAGGTATTGTTATGTTGGGTAACCCTTGTTATGTTGCTTTATGAGCAACTTTCTCCTTTACATGCTTGGATTTGCTTTAACTTGCACTGTTGCTTTAGCCTTTTGTTACATTGCTTCTGTTGATTTGATGCTTCTTGCTCTTGCTTATTGGCGTAGTTGCTCTTCCCTTTTGGTGGTCTTATGGTCTAGGGAGGGCTTTATGATCTTAGCCTTGTTTGACAGTCTTGTTGGGATATGGCAATTACTGTGTTGTGTAGCTTTTGCTGTGATGACTGTAGCCCTTGCTTTACGGACTATAGCTCTTGCTGTAGGATATGTTTCCCTTACTGTAATTATAGCTCCCACTGTGGTGTTTGTAGCCCTTGATGTACTAACTGTGGTTCTTGTTATGACGACTGTAGCTCTTACTGTGTCGTGTGTAACCCTCATTGTGATGACTTTAACTCTAGTGGTGATGACTATAGCTCTGGGTGTGATGAATGTGGCTCCGACTATTAGGACTGTAGCTTTAGCTGTGAGGACTATAGCTCTGGTTGTGAAGACTATAGCTCTAGCTATGATGATTATAACTCTGGCTGTAAGGACTGTAGCTCTAGCTATGGCGATTGTAGCTCTAGCTATGATGACTGTAGCTCTAGCTATGATGACTGTAGCTCTGGCTATAATGACTGTAGTTTTGGCTGTGAGGACTGTAACTTTTACTTTGGCCATTGTAGCTCTAGCTGTGATGACTGTAGCTCTGGCTGTGAGGACTATAGCTTTGGCTGTGAGGACTGTAGCTTTGGCTGTGATGATGATAGCTCTTGCTGTAGTGTCAGTCTACTTAAGCTTTTTGCTTGGACCTAAGGAGGGTAGGCTTTTGGAGCTGGCGTTTATGTCTTATTAGGTGCAAATCTTGCCTTACTTAAGTTTGTTTATTGCCCATGTAGATGCTTGCCCACTGAGAATGCTTATGTGGATTAATTATATCTTTTAGTGGCCTCCATCTTGATGTGGATGCCTTAGGACTTTTGTCGATATGCTTTCGACTTCTTGAGCATTCTAATCTTCCTTGAATGTTTGGGTTTATGGCTTCTTGGTGCGTTGCCTTTTCATCATTTTCCTACTTATGATGCATGTTTCGCATGTTTGTGTATGCAAGGATCATTTGTATATAAATGTTTGTAATGCATGTTTTCCATGTTTGTGCACACAATGCTCATTTATTGGTGACATGTACTTCCATGTTTGTGAATGCGATGCTTGTGATGCATGTTTGATACAGGGGGAGACCATTTTGAGATTGCTTATTGATGGCAGGGGAAAGAGGTAGATCATCAAAATGAAGTTAGGGTATTTGAAGATTGAGATTTGTTTACTAGAAAAGAGGAGAAAGCCTTTAGGCAAAACTTAAGCGTGACTTGTGTGTCAAGAATAATAAAGAGGGCGTTGGAGCTTTGGCTTTTGACCTTAGGGTTCCTTTTATTTTCTTCGTTTGATCTGGATTTTCTTTTCTAGTCTGAGGCACTCAATTAAGCTGTTTATCAGATGAGGGAGTGAGAATGGTTTGATAGATGATCCATGTATAGGATGTGACCCACGTGTTATCTATGCACATGTTTGGGTGCAATGAGGCAATTTTCATTTATTTTTGTTTGTGTGGCTTTGGAGAGTTTAGGGGGCTCTGAGGTATTTCCATGGTATTTGAGTTAATCTTGTGGTGGCTTTTGGGCAAGGTATGTCGGTTTTGAATTTTTGGGTTTCAAGCTTGCTGGTCTTGTTGTTTGCTTGGGGATTATGCCAGAACCATGACTAAAGCTAGCCTTTGGAAGGTAAAGGAGTTTTGTGAGGGGCAACCAATGAATGTTGAAGAAGCCTGGAGCCCTTTGTAATGTCATGCTCTAACATTTTACTACAGCTTTCTGTTAAGCTATGTCTTTTTTATGGGACTTTCATGAGCATCTATGGTCACTTGTTGATTCCACCAAGGGATGGTATATGCAAATGCACTCATGTATGCATTTTAGTGATGCTGATAGTTACACTTTATTACGATATATGCATGTATGATAATGCCAATGAGATGTCGGTGATGGATAAAGGGTAACTATTTGACTTTTTCTATGTAGATGACTGTGCTATATGATGAGATTCATGTGCGAGTGTATGAAGGGAATAATGACAATTATGTTGTTTGATGAAGAAGCTTGTTCGTCTTTGCACAATGCGTGGAATGTTGATGATTGTATTACATGATGGGGAAAAGTTATTTTATTTGTTGAGGGGGGAATGATCAATATGAATGATGCATGAAATGTCAATGATTGTATGTCATGTTAAAAGAAGAGAATTGTCCTTTGATGTCATTTAAGAGAATGCATATGTGTGAATGATTGTACAACAAGAAGAAAAAGAGGAAATGCGAGTGTTTATGCATGTGTGTAGGAAATGCTAATGGTTCTTACCATTTATTGAGATGAAATTCTTTTATGAATGTCTCCATGCATAGGATATGTGACTTATATGTGCATACAGAGAGTATATATTTTTTTTCAAGGTGAGAGGAGATTATGCTATTCTTTAGAGTATAAAAAGAATGCATGTATGAATGACGATTGTGCTATGCGAATGCATGCATGCATGATGGATGAAGAGTAGCTTATTTCCTTGAGACATGTGTGCATATGTATGGGGTATAAATGGACATAACATATATAAAGTGCTAGTGATTATTCTTTAAGGTGAAGGACATGTCTTCCAATGCAGAAGAATGTAATGCATGATTATGTTTTATTATGCATGTTGGATTCCTTAAGCATATGTTATTGCATAAAAGATTAGTGATGATTTCTTTTTGAAATACCAATGCAAGTATACATGTACATAGAGCTTTGGTCATTATGCATGTGAAGTATACAAATGTATGTCCTTATGGAATGCTAATTATTATGCTTTGTGATGAGGAAGTTTTGATCATGTATGCATGTGTTCATGCACATGTGATGTTGATGGAAATGGAGTATTTATGGTGATGCCTCATCTCAATGGGGATAGTTATTTATTCTTCAATGCATTTGTACAGATGCATACATGCATATGGCATCAATGATTATAATATAATGATGAAATCATATACTTGTAAAAGCATGTATTGCTTATTCATGACTTTCACTGAGGATAATTTTCCATGGTTCTCCTTCACTTTTCCTTCTCATGATGATCAAATGTAGGTTTGTAGAGGACCGATGGGATTTGTGAAGCAAGTGCCCCATTACTTCCATGAGATTCATGTGTCCTAGAGGAGGTTGGTTATAGTGAGACTAGATAGTTGGGGACTGATTTGTTTTCAGTGTGGGGTACATCTCTGTATTTGGGTAGAGGGCTAGTTTTGATGTTGGGACTCTCTTCCAGTTCCTTAAGTTTCCCAGAGTCAATCAGATCTTGAACTATGCGTTCAATGGTATAACATTCATCAGTGGTGTGTCCCGGCATTTGGTTATAGTGGCAGTATAGGTTGAGGTCTATTTGGGGTGGTATTAGATTTGGTAGTGTTTTTGGTTTACGGGGTTTCATAAGGTTTCTTTGTTGAAGCATTTTGAAGATCTTGGAGAGAGGTTGGTTGAACTTTAAATATTTTCTACAGGTCAAAGGAAGATCATCTGTAGGCAATTCTCGGAACTCTGGATGTAATGGATCATAACCCATTGTGTTCTAGTTAATCCCTCTTGGTTCTTTAGCTTCATGATCTCACAAGAACTTATTCATGAGTGTAAAAAGCTGTATAAGTACAATTGTTGCGAGATGTATGCATGGATGCATAATGTTACTCAAAAGGATAAGATTAGTGTGAGGAATAAGGATAGCATGAATGCATGTTATGTTGTGCGCTATGAGATATTTATTAATATATGGAGCCTTATTAGGAATGCATATGATGTTCTTTAAAGCAATAATACAACAAAAGAGAAAGGGATAGTAATCAATAAGATAAGCTAAAAGAAAGAATTATGGATGCTTGTCATGCCATAAGCTATAGAAGAGTCATAATATGTGTATGATGTGTCTATATAAAGGGACGGGGTGAGAATATATTCATGGGATGTCTATGCAAAAATACAGGATGACTACAAAAAATTTTGGTCTATGCATGCTATTTACATGTAAGTTATATATGCACAATTGAAAGAAAAAGAATAAAACTGGTTAGTATTTCTTGCACAGGGAACAAACCATACACATGCAAGCTCTCGCTTCTAACCTTACCACTCCACGTGGTTATTCAATCTCTTTCCTAAGTGGGTTTTGACCCAGTAGTCAGCATGGGACTATGGTTCTGCTCTCAGACTAGGCTATTTCAATTTATATTGAATAGAACCAAAAGGTAAACTAAGGAATAATGCTTAAATGCACTCGAGGTAATCATACAATGTCAATGTGGGGACCGGTCGTTGGGTCACAAATGGCATCTATAGTCCATATGCACCCGTGTACGTAGGGGTTATAGCCAAAAAAAGGTGTCCAATATCATGTCCTAGCATCGATATTCGATACGTTTACCAAGAGGCATAAAAGTATTGTTTGGTAGTTTACAATTTGATTCTTTAAACATAAATGTCTGCAATCTAGTTTAATTTCCTGACCAAGAGTGCACATGTGATTGTGTAGTGAAAATACAATGGTGAAGGGCTTCGTATGATTGAGTATCATGTAATAAGAAATAGTCCTTTTCAAATTGATCTCTCTAACTAGAGTCCCTAGTGGAGTCGCCATTGTGAGCGACCTATTTTTTGGGGTCCCTAAAGGTTTGGGACATTTTTTTATTTCTAAGGACATGGCAACTATGCTGAATGGGACATCCATTCCATTTATGGGACAAGGACAAATGATTGGTCTTAGGGGATGTGAGACATTTTGTGTTTGGAGTCGTCACCTGGTTTTTGGAAAACTAGGAAAAGATGAAAGGGATGGCATCGGGTCACTCAACGAGTAACGTCCGTAGTAGAGATTCTAAGCCCGGGAGATCTTATTTACTTTTTGACTATTTCTCATTATACAATACTCAATATATGACTACTGCAGCACCTTGGTTTTGGAAATGACAGTTGATATATATGCATTCATACAAGTGCATTCATAATAACAGAAAGTATGAGAAATTCAGCATAATTATTTACAAGGCCTTTCTAGTAAATACATTTAAAAAGGGAAGGGAAAGTTGTGGAAGTGTAAATCTAGTCCTGATCTAAAAAACACCTATAAGATAACACAAATATGTGCCATTCCATCTACTCATCCACTCGGACAGCATATAAGCACAATGAAGATGATTGATGCATCATGAATTATTAAACATATGCTTGTAGTTTATGCTCTTGCAGGAATTATTATAAAGCATTTGTAAATGATGAGATAAATAGTAAATGTTGATGATTGCATCATTAGACCGCGATATCAAAATTTTAGCTTAGATAAGGAGCTTTCGTGTTAATTGAATGCATATTGATGAAAAATGACAATTTATTATGAGCAAAACAAAGCGGAGATTATTCAATCAGCGTGCAAGTTGCTAGTCTCATCACACAATAATAACAATTTTTCAACTGCTAGCGGCAATAAAGTAAAATGCAAAACAATAAAATAAATGTGGAAAAATGATTATTTGGTCCTCAGAATCGACTGAGCTTATTTAGTCGAGCTTGTTTTTGAGTTTTTGAAGCTTTAGCTTCGTGGGATTTTTAAGATTTCCTCGTCGAGAGGTCAAAAATGACGTGTAGAATGTAAATTCGTATACCTTTGAAGCTTGCTTTGATAAATATGTGGTTAGGTTGGTTCAAAAGCAGTATAAAAATCCTACAAAAAATATGAAAGGTGAGCTAAAAGTGTGTGAATTAGGACTCCTGAGTCTTCAATTCGACAGTGTTTCATTATGTGCGTCTACTTTTAGTTCTCCTCTTGCTCTTGCCTTTTCTTCCTCAGCTCTTCCCTTATCAAAATGGGAGGTAAAGACCCCTACTTATAGAGAAAAAATGCCAAAAAATGTGTGAAAATTTTGGGAAAATGTGTGTGATCACACCTCTGGTGCGCATGATCACGGGCCTGGGGCACGTGATCACGTGCAATGGGTGGGTGATCACGTGCTCTTACACACATCACACGGCCTTCCCAAGCTTTGGTCGTGCTATTTTGGGGGTGTTTTCAGGGTTTTGGAACCTTCCGGATGTGTTTCCAACATCCATTTTTTCAAAATCAGCTTCCATTTTCACGCATGAGCAAAATGTGTTAGGGTGTGGTCACACGCTATAAATTTTCTCACGCACTACTTCTAGGAATTACAAGTACTATTTCAGGGTCACTTCTAGAAGTTTTTAAGGCTTTTGAATGTGTTTTTGATATTTGTTTTGTCAAAATCAGCTTCCGATTTTCACGAAGTTGAACTCCGATCTTACGAGAAAAACACCGGTCTGAGAAGTTGCACGTTTTGAGCAACGGTTGCTCAAAATGAGCTACTTATCATTTTGATAATTCATAACTCATAGAATCAGGGTACGACTTAATGGTTCGGTAGCCAATTTTCATCTTTAAAGACTTGGTTCGGGCTTTTCAGACTCACGACACGCTTCAAAGGCGGTACGAACAAATAGACACTTGTTATATTGAGAGGGATATTTTCATCACTGGACCTTTTTAGGGACAGTCAAAATTTGATGTATGACACCTTGTTTAGGTCGGTGACATTGACACATTCTCCACTTCTTGTTTGGTTTTTTTACTATAATGACATTGGACACCCAATCTGGATTGCACGCATCTCTTATGAACCAAGCTTTTAGGAGCTTGTCTATCTCGTTTGAAATTGCTATTTGTCTATCTAGGGCATGCTTATGTATCTTCTAGGTGATCGACTTTGTATGGCTATGAACATTGAGTTTATGGGTTATGATGTTAAGTGGGACTCCTCTGATCTCCTCTAGTGACCATGCAAATGTTCCTTGGAATTCAATGATTGTAGTCTCTATTCCCTGCTTGGTATCCTCTGAGAGTTTTGTTCCCATTTTGAGCCTTATCTCGCCTCCAAGTGAGAGATGCCTGACTTCTTCTATTGGTTGTGCCCTTTCTCCCTCTAGTCACTCTGATCTTATGGGTTCTATAGGGAGTGTGTTTGTGTTTCCCCTCCATGCTGCTAGATAGGCCTCATAAGCAGCTCTTTGGTCCCTTCAAATAACTAGCTCTCCCTTTGGAGTGGGGATCTTCATAGTGAGGTATCTAATACAAGTCATAGCACAAGTTTTATATAGAAAAGGCCTTCTAAGGATTCCATTGTATGCGAAAGGGAGGTCCACAACCATGAAGGTAATGGTGAGATCTTAATAGTATTTGTCGATTCCCAATTCAATGGTCATCATTGATGATCCTTCCACCTCCACTAGTGGCCCACCAAGACCAACAGCGGAGTCGAGATCGACTTGAGATTAGTCACGGATCCTCCCAGTGCTCTGAACTTTTCCAATGTCATGAGGTTAATTGAACTCCCATTGTTAATCAGTATTCTCCTCAGTAGTATATTTCCTATTCTCCCTTCCACTACCAAGGCATTCTCCTTTATGTGTAACATCCAATCTCCAACACTATCTAAAAAGGTGATTGGCCGATAGTTGTTGCTTCTTTCTAAAGATGTTATTGTGTAAACCAACCAATAGTGCTTTCTTTTCTTTATCGGTCAATCCTTATAGGGTTCTCCATTGATGATCATGTTGATAACTACTGCAAGGGCTCCCTTAAGGGGTGGGTTACCTTTTTATCTTCCCCTTTTTGCTAGTTATTTTCCTTTCTTTCGGGTGGTATTTGGTCAACAAATTTCTTGCGGCAACCCTACTAGATGAGGTGTTCTATTTCTTCCCCAAGTTGCTAGTAATCCTCTATG
Source organism: Mallotus repandus (assembly GCA_949671775.1). Lineage (NCBI taxonomy): Eukaryota > Viridiplantae > Streptophyta > Magnoliopsida > Malpighiales > Euphorbiaceae > Mallotus > Mallotus repandus. The sequence continues at coordinate 10,118 of CATIWM010322922.1, read as the reverse complement.
TCATGGCTAATGTCTTTATAAAACTGACAATATTTCCTTTGGTCCCTCCAGTCTGCATTTCTCTCATTCATTCTTCTAGGCCATTGTATTCTCTCTCCAAATTTCTTTACACATCAAGATCTACGACCACGATGAGTTGAGGGGTGTGAAGCTATGGGATCTGGTTTGTTATAGTTATGGGTCGCATGCACTAAATCGTAGGTCTCTTGGTCACCTATATCGGTCTAGTTCTCTTCTATTGTGCTAGAATGGCTACCTTCGCAGGGAGTCCCTTGAGTAGGGAAATGGGTCTCCCTGATCCTGCCTTTATTTGAGTCCCTTAAGTAGGGAAATGGGTCTCCTTGATCCTGCCTCTATTTGGGTTTTTATGGTATTTTCTCTAGGATCTCGCCATCTACGATTTATGCTTCCTTTAGGTGTATATGGTGATGTACCCTCACCAACAATTAGGTAAAGCTACTTAGGAGTGAGAGATCTATGTCGTTGTAGAGTGTTCTAGAGGTTATGCTTCAGGTCAAGGCTTTTATGGCCAGGGTGTGATCAAGGTTTTCAATCTACACTGTCTCTTAGTTAAACCGTTCAATATAGTCCTGCAGGAGCTCATCCTCACACTACTATATGTTTTGCATATCAAAGAAGTCTTTCTTTATGGGTATACTAGTGACGAACCATGTGTTGAATAACTTAGCTATGTCTATGAAGCAACTAATGGAGTTTAGCATTAGGCCTAGGTAACATTCTTGTGTAATGCCCTTAATGGTGGTTGGAAAGACCTTGCAAAGGACCAAGTCCAAGGTGGTTTGTAGGTGGATGGTTTTTCTAAAGTTTTGGATGTGGCTGAAGGGGTTAGTGGTTTAGTTGAAGGACTCAAGCGGTGGCATTTTGAACTTTAGTATGAAGGGTTCATGGATCAGGTGGTCTACAAAGGGACAGGCATGTCACAGTCTAAATTTAGTCTCACTATTCTTAGGGTTCATATTATTCCCTATCTCATGGACCCTCCTGTTAAAATCTACCTCTGCAACATGGCCAATGGTTTTGCCCGATTTCAAATATGAGTTAGCTTCTCTATCTTCTAGCCAGGTCTTTTGCTTTTATTTTCTTGATCCCTGATGATCCTCATTTCTTCCAAATAGGTTCCTCTTGGACTTCGGAGCATTTGATTTAGCTTCTTAGTCATTCTAGTTCTTATCTGTGGTTTCTTTGGTAAGGTCATCCTCCCCATCTTCTTCTAGTTGTTTCCTCTTTATGGGGTTCACTTCTTTTTCACATCTCCATTCCTCTCAGAGCTTTTCTATTATATAGTTAATTTTCTATAAGGAGCAGAAAATGGCTACGGTGTCTACTAGTTATAGTGGTGTGATTTGTGGGTTTTTGGTGGCTATTTTGTTGAGTAGGTTGAGAAGGTTTGATAGGGTAGGCTGGTTATCATTTCTCAATGTTGAGGTGGCTAATATGGGGGTGATAGTATCTACTCCTTCTGCCATGTTGCGCTCACTGCACCATTGATGATAAGTCATTGGAGGCTGTGCGAGTGAGTTTAGTCTTACAAGGCTAAGAAGGGAGACATTAGGTGGTCACCGATAGTGCCACTCCAATGCTCAAGTTAAGTGGAGATTTGCAGTAGAGAAGAAGGTAGAGAACTATATATGTTTAGGATGACTTCCTTTTTTTTACTTTTTCTCCTTTTTTTATGAAAATATAGTGGCTTGTGCTCCAAGCATTACTTGGGAGACTGTTCCTCAAGTGTGCTGCTCAACAGGCTAGTGAGAATTGCTTTTCTACTATTTATGGCATCACCCATAGCACACCTTTTGAATTATTTAATGTGGCTGAGGGTATTCTCAATGGCAGTGTCTGGTGTTCTTGCCTAATAGGAGATCAGGTTATTGCAATTGGCATGATGAAGATCGAGTTGGTCTCAATCTTGTTACTCTTAGTCTTCAGGTCACAGTGTTGACCGACCAGTATGGTCTGCTGGTTATTAGGGTCTTCCGTACTATTAAATTGAACTCTCTATAATGTGATTGCTTCCTTTCCATTATCACAGAGATTTTGATATGGTAAAGAAATATAGAATTATAGTATGAAAGATAATCCATGGCGATGATGGTGATTGCGGTTATCAATGATGTAACTTTTAATATAAGAAACTCTACAACTATAGCCTCCTTTCCAATCTGTATTATTTTAATGGAAAAGAAGAAGAATAGGATTGATAATAGGGAGAGGAAATTGGGAGAGAGTTTTAATAGCTAGTTGTTTAAATGATATCCACATCTTTCTTTCATCTTTTATGTGCAATTTTCATCAAACACTTGAATTCAATTCAATTTAATGATAAGTTTCATTAGTAATCACTTTTAGCTTGCTAAAATATTTCTGTATTGGTCTTAGTAGTAGGTATAACTCATCTTTTCTATCTTCTTCTTCTCCATTTTCCAACTCCTATTATAAGCAACAGTAGCTCGTTATCATAACAGGAAAGAACGAGAAACTTCATACCTTTGCTTTTGGCAAATTTTTTTTATTATATTGGCTTATTTTTTGTTTAGTTACATAGAGAAAATTGTATACATAACTAATAGAAATAGGTAGAATTTTTATTTTTTACAAATATAAGTCTACAACGTAACTGCTTGCATTATTAATTATGACAACATTGAATTTGGCTTTATTCTACAATATGTATAAGAAAATAATTAATGTTTTTCTTATTTACCAATTCTTAAAGTTAGAATTTTACACAATTGTTCTTAAGCCTCTACTTCTCTCTTCACATGTTTCTAATTTTACTTTTTGATGTGAAGTGATCATGGTGGCTATTACTTTTTTTCTTTTTTAGAAACATGCTATAGAAGACTCTTTTTCTTTATAGAAGACTCTAAAAAGTTCAAATATGCACATCAACCATTCAATAAAATGCTTGAACAAAAAAGTAAATGTAGCAAAAGTAAATGGGGTAGAGATGAGAAAGGAAAAGAGTGGGCCCACTATTAGCCACATTATATTAAAAGTAACGAGAATTAACTTTGAAATGCGTGCCCATCTTAAGAGGGGCTTGAATTACATATTCTTATCAAATTTGAGTTTAATTTCTCCTAGAAATACATAAAGTAACAATTAGCTCCTCCCAATAAACTCTGTCAAAAAATAAAAAAAGCTTCTCGCTATAAACATAAAGGGTGAAAATGTATCTTTGTAAAAAAAAAAGATTTAAAATCATGCAATTTGTTTAAAAATTCTAAAAATTTGTTAGAATTTGGTCTAATTATAAGTAATTTCATAAATATAAAAAGTTGAAATTGCAAATAAATTCCATAAATTTTAAGAAATAAATTCCTAAAATTTTATTGAATTCATTTATATTGAACACACTCTAATTTAATGTTTGGTTAAATTTCACTAATAAATTTATTTTACTTCCAAATATTTTTTAAGTAAAATTCATTTGAAAAAATAATATAATGTTTTTGATTTAAATGAATATTTTATGGAATTCATTTCAAATTAATTTCATATTTCATCTTGAGAAGTTAACGATTACTCTCCTCAACTTTTCGTTTATTACTGGCTTCAGTTTTATTGGGCTACCAGTCCCCTTCGGTGTTGCGGCCTATACTTTAACTGCTGCTATTGATGTGTGGGCCATAGAGCTCTTAGAGCACAAGATGACCTAAAAGGATAAGTGTTGTTCCCTTATTTACTATTCTAATTTTGTCGAGGAGGTTTACGTATATTATGCTGGGAGAAGGGCAACAGTGGATCAGTTTGCCCATTGCTTTCTTTTCTACTAGCTAAGCGTGATTGTGTTTCCGAACCTTTCACATATTGGTGCCTTGTGGTTGGTGCTTATTCTTAAAGATTTGGATAGGCTTTATGAGTATACTTAGGGTATTGTTGCCCTTTCGTACTTGTATCATGGATAGGATGCTGCCAATCTGGGGGCTTCGAGGCTATATGGCTGCCAGATGGTTGTTGATGTAAGTTGTCCTTTTTACTTTGCCTCTTATTTGTTTCTTTTAGGAATAAGGTTTGATTTGGCCCCGTGAACTTTTTAAGGAAGTTTAATTTGGCCCAAAATGACATTTTTCAGCAATTCAGGCAAAACTTGTGCTTAATGGTTCATTTAAACCCATTTTCTAAAGCGTGTAACACACATCATTTAAAAGTGCTTCTTCAATTAAAAAATATAATTTTCTGTATAATTAATACACCTTCTCCTCATTTTCAAAAAAAAAGCCTTCTCCTTCTTCCTCCTTATCATTGTTGAATAACCACTAGTTCCCTCTCACATAAAGTGACATCATTTTTCCTCCTCATCATCATTGAATAACCACCGTTGTTTCCCTCTCTCATGATTCCATTCCTTTACTCAAGTTAAATCCGGTAGGTTTTTAGGTGATTTCACATGCAGAGTTCCTCCTCATTCTTTTTCTTCTTTGAGACCATTACCCTCTCTTTCTGATGGTGTCAGATGATAAATGGAAGCAAAGCCATGAGAATGAGAATGAAGTTGAAGATGGTCAAACCGTTACCATCTCTTTCCATCTTCAAGTAACCACAGTCATTTCCCTCTCTCTCTCGCCACTCAAATTACCATTCTGGTTGTTGCTTAAGTTGGTATAAATCTAGGTGTTGTGTTTTAAAGTGGGAGAATAGGTGGTTGATAAAATTTTAGCCCCAACAAGTGCAATTATTGAATTCTTTTAAGCCTTTATTTAAGTTGCAGGTTTTCACGAACAATATAATTTTTTGCTTAGATCATATCTACATTCAATATTAAAGGCAGATTACTTGAAAATGGTCAATCCAGCTAAGGGAAACTATGATGCATAACAATGACAAGGTCTCCACATTTCAATTTATACCTGCATATATGTAAGAACAATAGCCTGACAAACCAATGAAAATTGCTTGTCTCAATCTTCTTCAACTATAGTACCCTTCTCACCTACATTGATACCATTAAGAAATTTTCTAATATCTTTTTTCAACGAATTCAACAATTGCAAGTCATTTTTTATTTTAGTGTCTCCTTCTTATATTAATATAGATTATATATATTATAGGAGGACTAAAAATTATCACTTGTACTCAAATCCATTAGTTCAAGGATCAATAGAAGAAACACTTCTATACACAATTCTGGGTGCTTTCTTTTTAGTTGTGATTATAAAGTTTTTACCATAAAAATAAGAGAGCCACACAAAAACCTTCCACTAGCTCTTCCAATCATAATTGCTTGCAAAATTTTATCGACCACCCACCTCAATTAATTCACAAGTATTCAAAAAGAGGAAGTCAATTCAGCACAACCATGCCATCGTCACCACTCTCTATTCCAAAAGTTTTTTTTAAGTCAAAGTCTAACACTTTCTTCCTCTTCTTTTCTACTCAAAACCTTTTATCCCTATTACATAGAATAATCAAATGCTCAACCCAAACAAAAATAATCAAAGTTTCAATTGTTTACCCATAGTTGCTAACTTCACCCATGATTCCACTACACCATATATCAAACTTATACTTATATTGATGAACAACTACAATTTTGGATTCCCCATATTCATAAATAGATAAATATGATGGGGCAGCTTTATTCCATAATGGTACTTGTTAAAAAGGATCCTATGGTGGGACACGCCTCCAACATTACCCCTACCTCCTAGATGCTTCTTGTGCTTGCTAATACAACCGTGATCGGTGCTCATGTTGCCATGCTTCTTCCTATTCTTATTGAATTGGGTTGTCTTCACCCACTGAGGTACGAAAAGGGTTGGTTCTATATTTGGGTAGCTCGTTATGAAGAAGATGGATAGCTAGCTGGTAAGAGACTACAATTAGGGTTTTGGGAATTTATATATAGAGATGCTATGTAATTTGGTTTTGCCATTTTTGCTTGTTTGGGTCATTGAAACAACATTCTGGGCTAGCATTTTTAGTTAGTTAGGCTTTTTTTAGCATAATTAGTTAGGCTTAATTACACAATAATTTAATTTTTTAATTGTGGACACATAATTAAATGGGCGTGTATTACACACTCCATCAATTGTTAGAAAATGAGTATAGATGACCCATTAAGTGCAAGTTTTAGGCTGAATTTTTGAAAAAGGTCATTTTGGGTTCTCAAAAAGTTTGAGGGCTAAATCAAACTTATGATCCTCAAGGGACTGCTCATGTGAGTTTTCTTTATTTTGTGCTTGTTATCTTTTTTTATGTTGAGGCTTATTTGCTTTTTTCCTTCCTAGGTTCCTCTCTCTGAGGTAGATTTATTATTTGTTCATCTGGCTAGCGCCTTATGCTTTTTTATTAACTATTGTGATTCTCAGTTGGTATCGGCTTGCTTTTAGTGAATTATTTTCATGTAGCAAAATAATAAATATGCATGTATGTATGTATATATGACATGACTTATGTTTTATTTGATTTTTGCAGGAGTTTCACACTCTAGTCCGTAGGGAATGGCAATTGAGGGATCTTGCTCTGAATAACCATGTTAAAAAGTTGGAGGAGGAGTTAGTGAGGTGTGATGAGGATGTTGTTTGTGCTTCTATCGAAGATGAAGCCTAGGGGGATGCAACAATTGCCTTCAAATAGCAGCTATGGCCGATGAGCTTGTTTAGTGGGCTTGGTTTAGGTCTTTAGGTCATAATGGCTTATTGTTGTATCATTTTCCCAAGATGACGGACTCTAAGTGTGTGTTTGGGCATGTATATATCCCCTTTTTGTACTTGTAATTTTTTTATGTTCTTCTTTTTTCTTTTTTCTCCTTTATGTTTATTTTGTTTATTTTTTATTTTTTTGTATTTGCTTAGACATAGTATTTCTTTAGGCGATCAGTACTGATTGGCTTTGAGAACTCATTCCCCTCGGAAACCATTAGCTTGATTGCTCCTCTTGGTAAAATGATTTTGACTAGATATTGGCATCCCAATTTGGTGGGAACTTACTTTAGCACTAAGTCCACTACTTTGACACTCTTGTGCTTTACTTTCTTATTGAAGGCTCTCGCCAGCCGAGCTTAATACACCTGCATATGATATAATGCTTTGAGTTTTTGATTGTCTAAGAGGGTGAAGCTATCATGCCTTTATTGGGCCCATAGTGTTTTAGGTAGTTTAGATTCGATTTCTATACTGAATGACTTTATTTACACTTCCACTGGGAGGACTACTTCAAATCCGGACACTAGTGCAAAAGGAGTAGCTCCTGTTGAAGTTCTGATTGTCATTCGGTATCCCTATAAAGCATATGGTAGTCTGTCTACCCAATCTCAATAAGTCTGAGTCATTTTAGCTAGAATTTTCTTGATGCTTTAATTTGTAGCTTCGACAGCTCCATTTGCTTGTGGTCTATCTAGTGATGACCTATGGTGTTCCACCTTATAACTCCTTAGTAATTCTCTAACTTCCCCCTTGGAATTAAACATCGTTGTTTGAAACTATATTGTAAGGAATCTTGTATCGATACAATATATTCTTTTTAATAAGCTTTGCCACTTGTTTTACCCCAGTTTTGCATATAATTCAACTACAACCCACTTCGTGAAATAGTCAATTGTCTTTAGAATGAATCTTGCCCGTTTAAGGCCATTGGGTGAACTTCCCCTGTTACGTCTAGTCCCCATACTGAGAAAGGCCATGGAAAAGAGATTGAGTGTAATTCTAATGAGGGAAGATGACTAACACTGACATGAATTTGGCACTTGTGGAATTTTCTGACAAACTTGATACAGTCTTCCATCATCTTCATCCAGAAGAAGCCTTATCTCATTAGCTTTTTAGGTAAGATTGCGGTATTCGTGTGTGGACCACAAACACCCATATGTGTTTCTTCTATTTCTCTTGCAGCCTCTATCTCATCTAGACATCGAAGTTGTACCTTATCAAAAGTTCTTTGGAATAATATACCCTGGTGTGATATAAATGTTGAGGCTAACTATGACTGCTTTGTCTTTATTGCTTGCCTTCTTAGGATAGACCTATTTTGTCTTGTATTTTTCGATGTCATAAAACCAAGCTTCTCATTTTCTTTCATTTCTGCTATTCTGAAGCACTTGTGATAGGGTTGCTCTGATTTGAGTAACATTAAGGCTTCATTAGCATTTTAGTCGGACCTTCCCACACCAACACCAGGGAAGCGAATGCATATGCCATTTGATTATGACTCCTTCGGAGATGAATGAATTTACATTTTTGAAAAGACAAGGAAAGTTGATGAAGGTGATTTAAGTTTAGCTTCAAATATTGTTCGATTGTCTGATTGATTAATAATATGGAGTCCCCCTATATTTTGACTTATATTACCCCTAGAGTTATTAAAGTTTCCATTCTGAGTGTGCATGCTTCGTATTCTGCGTCGTTATTCATAACTTTAAATGTTAGCTTCTTAGCAATTGGTACCACTTTGCCTTCTAGTGTTATGAGTATGATTCTAACCCCTACACTGAATTGATTCATTGCTCTATCAAAGTACATATGTCATCTCTACACCTCAATGGCTAAACTAATGCCATCTAAAAATTCTAACTAGATTTCTTCTAAATTTAGGATCATATTGAGGGCTAGGAACTCAACAACTACTCTGCCCTTTATTGTCTTCTTAGTCAGATATTGCTCATCAAATTTTATTAATAGTACAAGCCATTTAGTGAGTTTTTCAATTAAAGATGGAGCTTCATGGAGATACTTCATTGGATCCATTTTGGACACACTTGAATTTTGTAAGATTAGAAGTAGTGTCTGAGCTTCTTCATTGCCTACACCATTGCCAGACATATTTGTTTGACCTAACTATACTTCTGCTTACAAGGTAACATTTTCTTGCTCAAGTAGTAGACTGCATGTTCAACTTTCACTTCTCCCTCTTAGGCTAACATTACACCGATTGTGTTCCCTTTGATTGCTAGATAGAGAGTTAATGGCATGCCTAACTTTGAAGGCTTCAAGACGGGTGGATTGGCTAAATAATCTTTGATTTTATCAAAGGCTAGCTGGCATTATTCGTTCCATCTGACTAGCTGATTTTTTCTGAGGAACTTGAAGATCATTTCACATACTGTTGTCAACTTAGAGATAAATCTATTGATGAACTTCACTTTCCCTAGAAATCCTCTAATCTATTTTTCTATTTTCAGTACTAGCATCTCACAAATTGCTTTCGCTTTATCTGTATCCACTTTGATTCCATCATGATTGACAACATACCCCATCATTTTGCTTGGAGTAATCATGAATATGCATTTATTTAGATTGAGTCTGAGACTATACTTTTTGACCCGTCTAAGAAATTTCTTGAGTGCAGCTAGGTGTCCTTCTCTTGTTTCTAACTTTACCATTATTTTATCTATGTATACCTCTACTTCTTTGTGTATCATGTCATGGAATATAGTTGTTGCCATTCTCTGGTAAGTTGCACCTGTATTTTTCAGACCAAAAGGCATTACCTTGTAACGGTAAGTACCCTATTTTGTGATGAAAGATGACCTTTGCTTCGTCAATGATAGCCATTAAAATCTGATCATATTCAAAGAATCTATTCATGAAAGAGTACATTGTATAAGAAATGACATTGTCAATTAACACATTAATGTGAGGCAAAGGGAAGTCATCTTTCGGGCATGCTTTATTCAGATCCCTGTAGTCGACACAGATTTTGACCCTTCCATCTTTCTTTGGCACTGGCACAACATTTGCTAACCATTCTGGATAGTCTACCACTTCTAGGAAATTTGCTTTGGTCTATTTTTCTATGTTGTCTTTTACTAATTGGGCCCACTCTAGTCTTAGTCTTCTCAGTTTCTATTTCACTGGCTTGTACCCTTCTTTGATGGGAATAAAATGTTGCACAATGTCTCTATCAATATCGGGCATGTCTTCGTATGTCTAAGCAAATACTTTTGAATATTTTGTTAAATTTTTTTGATTTCTCTCCTCTCCTTAGGGATAACTTCTTTTGAATAGGCAAAATGTGTGTGTAGACGGCGGGGTTTAGCGCGCGCCCAAGTTTATTGCAACCGCGACACTGTTTGAGCTCAGGGCTCTAGGGAACACACTAACCATTGTCACAAAGACATGGCGTGGAGATAAGGAGTCGCCACCCAGGGTAATAACTGG
>CATIWM010322634.1:0-11277 GCA_949671775.1 Mallotus repandus | reverse complement strand
AAGGATTTTAAAAAATGGTTTTTAAAACCCGCATGCATGTTATAAAATTGATTCACTCAGTGAGGTCTGATTCTCCTCAATTTATTTTTTTTCAGGACCTCACAGTCATTTTTTTAGTACCTCTACTTTGCGCCGAGTTCGTTCTTCACCAGCTGCATTGTGTATGTTAATTTAAATTGTGTATTGTGTAACTAAAATTCTAGACACCGCAGTAGTTAAATTCAAAATATGTATTATCAGTATTCTGTTTGTATTTGACTTTTAAAATATTTTATTTAAAAGAGTATTGTTTTATGCTATTAATATTGTGCATTTATTATTTTATAGTTAAGTGTATTGTTTATTCCGCGAAAATTTTTTAAGGCTTACTACGAGATTCAATTACTTTATGTATCTCCATTTTCTAGTGTCAGTCACGAACCTTCGGTTCAGGTCGTGATAAAGTTGGTATCAGAGCCATTGTTTTATTTTCGGCTCTAATGATCTTTGAGTTACGTTTTTCTTGAGCTACTGTGGTAATTAGGTTGATAAATGCCAATTGTTGTCCTCGTTGCTTCTAGGCTTTCGTGTTTGTGTCTGTCCCTTGTTGTGTTTTGAATTTCATTTATTCTGTCTTTTTAAAATAAGAAGGATAGCATGGAATGCTCCTACTGCCGAGGTAACATATGATGATGATGAGCAGTCCGTACAGGATGAGATTTCTCCCCCTGTTCCTCGTCCTAAGGGCAGAGGTAGGGGAAGAGGTAGAGGTAGACAGAGAGCAGAAGCAGCTCAGATGCAAGAACAAGAGCAGAATGTAGAACAAGGAGTTCCTGAGGTTGATCCTGCAGCTTTTGCAATTGAAATGGCAGACATTAATCAAGGCTTGGCAGCTCTGAATTAAGCCATGCCTTTGGTTCAGTAGATGCTTCAGCAGAGGAATCAGGGGATGTCCGATGCAGATACATCGTTACTGTACTCTAGAGTGGGGAGAGTTTCTTTCGATGGCACTAGAGATGTATTAAATTTTCTTAATACATTGAGGCCAGAACTCGGACGGGCTACACATATGGTTGTGGAGTTATCTATTCAGGGCCGAGGTTCAAGAGGCAGATTTGGGGGTAGATCGAGGGGTAGAGGGTTCACTTAGCCTTTCAGTTCTCAGCAGGTTGGCCGTGGACAGGCAAGGGTGTTCACTCTAACTCCTTAGGATGCTCAGGCATCTAATGCGGTTGTAGCAGGTACTCTCTGAGTGTGTTCTTTTGAGGCTAGAGTTTTATTTGATCCTGGTGAATTGCATTCTTTTGTTTCGCCTGTCTTTGCTTCGAGGATGAAGTGGCAACAATCTAAGTTATTGTTTCCTTTATCTGTAGTGACTCCACTTAGTGACGAGTTGGAGACAGATATATTCTTTCCATCTTGTCCCGTGTTAGTGGAACATAGAGAGTTGCTGGCAAACTTGGTATTATTGGATGTAATCGACTTCGATGTGATCTTAGGGATGGACTGGTTATCTCGATATTTTGCCTCGTTGGATTGTCGAGAGAAGGTAGTGACTTTCAAAATCCCTAATGATGAAGAGTTTCGATTCAGAGGTGATAAGAGTTCAATGCCTTAAAATCTTATTTCTGCAATCACAGCTTGAAAGATGCTTAATAGAGGATGTAAAGGCTACTTAGCTGTGGTCAGAGATACAAAGGTAGACATAGGAGCAGTTGAAAAGGTGCCAGTGGTGTGCGAGTTTCCTGATGTTTTTCCTGAAGAATTGCTAGGATTGCCACCAGACAGAGAGATAGAATTTTGTATCGATGTTGTACCTAGTACGAATCCTATCTCTATGCCACCTTACATAATGACACCTGCAGAGTTGAAAGAGCTTTATGAGCAGTTGCAAGATCTTCTTGATAAGGGTTTTATCAGTCCTAGCACATCTCCTTGGGGTGCACCAATGTTATTTGTGAAGAAGAAAGATGGTAGTCTTCGACTTTATATCGATTATAGACAGTTGAACAAGGTCACCATCAAGAACAAATATCCTCTCCCAAGGATTGATGACTTATTTGACCAGCTTCAAGGAGCTCAGTGCTTTTCTAAGATTAACTTGAGGTCAGGGTATCATCAGTTGAGAATTAGAAGTGGAGATGTACCTAAGATTGCATTTCAGATGAGATATGGCCATTATGAATTTTTGGTGATGTCCTTTGGGTTGACTAATGTTCCAACAACCTTTATGGACTCGATGAATCGGGTATATAGGCCATACATGGACAGATTTGTAATTGTCTTTATTGATGATATCTTAGTCTATTTAAGAAGTAAGGAGAAGCATGCAAGGCATTTGAGGTTTGTGCTTCAGACTTTGAGGGATCATTAATTGTATGCCAAATTTTTAAAATGCGAGTTTTGGTTGGATCAAGTGGCATTCTTTGGCCACATGGTATGGCATTCAAATGGATCCCAAGAAGATTGAAGCAGTTGCAGAATGGCTGAGACCTACAACAGTCACCAAAGTGAGAAGTTTTTTGGATTTAGCAGGCTATTACAGGAGATTCGTGAAGGATTTCTCTAAGATTGCAGCACCTTTGACAAGGCTAACTCAGAAAAGTGTCAAGTTTGTTTGGACTGACAGATGCGAAGAGCACTTCCAGTTGCTCAAGGACTTGTTGACTTCAGCTGCAGTATTGACTTTACCTTCAGGGAATGAAGGGTATACGGTGTACTGTGATGCTTCTCGAGTAGGACTGGGGTGTTTATTGATGCAGGATAGGAGAGTGGTTTCTTATGCTTCACGTTAGTTAAAGAGGCACGAGCAGAACTACCCCACCCATAATTTGGAAATGGTAGCTGTGGTGTTTGCTTTGAAGATATGGAGGCATTATTTATATGGTGTGACTTACGAGATTTACACTGACCACAAGAGCTTAAAGTACATCTTTCAGCAAAGAGACTTGAATTTGAGATAGAGGAGATGGATGGAACTTCTGAAAGATTACGATTGCTTTATTCTTTACAATCTTGGTAAAGCGAATGTGGTAGCTGACGCACTAAGTAGGAAGTCAGTAGGTAGTCTTGCTCACATTAGCACAGAAAAGAGGCTAATTATTAAGGAGTTGCATGAACTGATTAATAAGGGATTGCAGTGGAATATAACCAAGAAATGTCTTTTAGCTCAGTTCAGAGTACGATCAGTGTACTTGGATGGAGTTAAAGCAGCTCAAAGAAGAGATCCACAGTTGTAGAAGATTTTACTTGAAGTGCAACAAGGTTAATCTAGAGACTTTGTAATTGACAGTGAAGGCACGTTGCGTTTGGGCACAAGGCTATGTGTACCAGATGTAGATGAATTAAGAAAGGAGATTATGGAGGAAGATCATTTTTCTGCTTATAGTATTCATCCATGTTCTACCAAAATGTATCATGATTTGAAAGATACATATTGGTGGAATGGGATGAAGAGAGACATTGCAGAATTTGTGTCCAAGTGTCTTACTTGTTAACAGGTGAAGTTGGAACATTAGAGGCCTTCTGGATTGTTACAACAGTTGCCTATCCCAGAGTGGAAGTGGGATATGATTGTCATGGATTTTGTAGGTGGTTTACCTCGTACATTAAGTGGCTATAATGTTATCTGGGTGATAGTTGATAGATTGACAAAATCAACTCATTTTTTACCAATTAAGAAGGCGTACTCTACTGACAGGTTAGCAAAGTTGTATGTTAACCGGATTGTTTGTCTTCATGGAGTACTGGTGAGTATAGTATCTGACTGAGGAGCCACTTTTACTTCAGTCTTTTGGCAAGAATTGCATAAGGCTTTGGGTACAAGGTTAGACTTCAGCACAACTTTTCATCCTCAAACTGATGGTCAGTCTGAGAGGACCATTCAGACTTTAGAGGATATGCTTCGGATGTGTGTGATGGATTTTGGTGGTCAATGGGACACACACTTGCCATTGATTGAATTTGCATATAACAACAATTGTCAAGTATTGAAATGGCAACGTATGAAGCACTGTATGGAAGAAAGTGCAGATCGCATTTGTGTTGGGAAATTGGCGAGAGACAGTTGACAGGACCGAAATTGGTATAAGTCACTTCTGATAAGGTACCTATCATTCAGCAGAGGCTAAGGACAGCCTTCAGCAGACAGAAGAGCTATGCAAACCCTAAGAGGAAGGATGTGCCATTCTCTGTTGGAGACTTGGTGTTTCTTAAAGTGTCTCCAATGAAGGGAGTGATGAGGTTTGGTAAGAAAGGTAAGTTAGCTCCCAGATATATCGGACCTTTCGAGATTCGATCGAGAGTTGGAGAAGTGGCGTTTCGACTGGTGTTACCGCCAGAGTTGTCGCGGATTCACCCAGTGTTTCACTTCTCGATGTTGAGGAAGTATGTTCCTGATCCCTCGCATGTTCTTCAGCTTCAGACGGTGGAGCTCAGCGAAGATTTGGCATATGAAGAGTACCCAGTGGCGATAGTAGATCGACAAGTTCTACAGCTCTGCACTAAAGAAATTCCGATGGTGAAAGTACTGTGGAGCAACCATAGGGTGGAAGATTGCACGTGGGAGACCAAGGCAGTGATGCAAGTGGCGTATCCTTATCTTTTTACTTAATAAAACTTTTTACAGTTTTCTATTTTGTTAAAATTCGTCCTCGAATTGTTATAAGGAGGGAAGATTGTAAACACCCGAATTATTTTTAAAATTTTAAAATATAATTTTTGAGACTTGCAGTGTTAATAAATATTTTGTTAATATTGAGATTATTATTTAGTGAAATTAAATCTAAATTTTTGGAGTTGATAATTATTTTAATTATTATTTTATAAAAGTGTGTATATTATTATGATGGAGAAAATTTATTAAATATATAATTTAATTTGTATATATGTATAGTGTTTTGGTGGGTGAATTAGTATTTTATTATTATTATTATTATTAGAAAAAAGAAACAAAACACAGCATAAAAATTTTTGGGATTTTTTTCCCTTTCTTTTCCTTTTCTTTTTCTTCTTCTTCTTCTTTCCTTTCTTCCCTCTGCCATTTCCGACTAACCTAGCCACCGCCCACTACCAGCCTTGTATAATTTGAGTTTTAATTGATTTTGGTAAATTTATAGTTAATTAGCATGTATAATGATAATTTTGATTATTAGAAAGAATAAATTAATTTTATTAACTAAATTAGTATTTTTGTATATTTTGTTGATTTTAGATTAATTTCTAGAAATAATATAAAATGTATATAAATATTATAGTATTTAATTATTTGATGATTTAATTATATTTAGAGTTAAAAAAATTTTTATGAATTTTCCGGAATTTTATAAATAATAAATTTAAGTATAAGCTAGAATTTTACTATTTATTTGAAAATAAATATATTTTATATTTTATTGTGAAAATAAATTAAAATATGGTATTTAAATGAGGTTTTATGATTTTTGATAATTTATTAAAAATTATATTATTTTATTGATTGTTGTGAATTTGGAACTTGGTTGGAATTGTTTGTAGTTTGGGAGTCCGACCCGAGTGTTTTTATGTGTAGTGTATTCAAAGTGTGTTTTCGAGCAGGAACGACTCTACTTTTAGTAGAGAGATGTCAGTTTTACAGAGAAAATTCTGCTAAATTTTTGGTAGATTTTTCGTAAATCGTGACATCGGCATGTGTCGAATTTCTAGTTTTAGATGAGTCGTATCTTAGATCGAGTCAATTCCTTCGTTTCATGATTTATAAATTTCGAGAATTTTTATGAATTTATTTATTTTAAGAGCATATTTTAAATAAATATTATTTATTTTAGAGAACTCCGAGGCACGAGCTGTAGCACCAGGGCAGCAGGGAACTCGTCGCCTGGCACGCTCAACCTGTGAGTTAATTTTATAAGATGTGTGTTGTGGAATTTGAGTGTATTTCTAGCAATTAAAAATAAAGCATGTTTAAAAGAAAAATTACTTGTTATGTTTTATTTATTGATTTAATTGTTATTTATTTATTATTCAATGATTTATTTATTTATAATTCGAATTGATTTGGAGATAGATGGTAGAACGTGCTACCTAGTGGGTATCACTAGGATCATGTGCGCACGGGTAGTATCTTAGTATATGATTAAAATGTAAATGGTTAGAGCTCGGTTGATGCATTGCTCTCGTGATATCCACTATGAAATAAGTGAAATGACTGTGGTAGTAACTCAGTTGATGCATTGCTCTCGGGACTACAGTCACTTGGATTAAGAGAGCCGAAAGAGTATTAGAATAATGGTTTAGGTGTTCTACCAGGTTTTCCACCAAATAAAAATTTTAAATATTTTTATATGAGGATTTCATATTAAGCTGATTTAAAAAGTTTAAAAAGACTTTATATAAATATTATTGAGAAAAGTAAACGATTTTAGTAATTATGATTATTTTATTTTATATTGTTTTAGAAAGGGTTTTAACAAATGGTTTTTAAAACCAGCATGCATTTTATAAAATTGATTCATTCAGTAAGGTCTGATTCCTCTCAACTTATTTTTTTTAGGACCTTACAGTTTGTCTGATAGTATTCCTCATTTGCGCCGAGTTCGTTCTTCACCGGTTGCATTATGTATGTTAATTTAATTTGTATTGTATAACTAAAATTCTAGACACCGCAGTAGTTAAATTCAAAATATGTATTATTGGTATTCTGTTTGTATCTGAATTTGAAATATTGTATTTAAAAAATATTATTTTATGATTTTAATATTGTGCATTTATTATTTTATTGTTAAGAGTATTGTTTTATTCCACGAAAAATTTTTAAAGCTTGCTATGAGTTTTGGTTACTTTATGTATCACCATTCCCTAGTGCCGGTCACGTATATTTGGTTCAGGTCGTGGCATTATATTTTTCTTTTATCGTTTTTACATTTTAATATATATATATATATAATTTATTATCTTTTTTAATATATTATATAATATTTTAATAGAAATTATTTAAAAATGAATTTTAAAATATAAATATTATTGTATATTTTTTAAAAATAATTATAGGTATAAATGTTATAATTATTTAATTATTAATTATAATTTAAAATAATATTTATTTGATTATGAACTATAAAAAATTATTTACATACATTTAATTTAAATGAAATTATTTATTATTAGTTATTTTTAATAAGAATAAAATAGTATTAATAAAAAATACAAACAAGTTATTAACTGATGAAAATAAAAATTCAGGATAAAGTTTATCAAAGCCGTAATTATTTTGAATAAAAGCAGCTATCAGCTGCTGATTTTAAAATTTTACCAAACACTTAAATTATAGTTAATTAAAAAAAAAATTTATCTGCTAATTCACTCAGTTAAATCAAATGTTCCTAAAATTATATTTGACGCGTATAATAATTAGGTGTAACACTGAGTATTGAACATGGATTAGAAAAGGTGAAAGTGTGGAAAATTTGAAACTGCAGAATTCCGGGTTTTGGAAAATTTTTGGTCTCCTGGCTGTTTCGTTATCTATAGTTAGTGACGATTGGCACTTCACAAGTCAAAAAGCCGTGTGGACCTCGAGACAGTGAGGCAGATGCATCAGACCCCAAGAAAAGGAACTCGCCAATTAATACATTAGAGTACTGTGATTGAATTCATCAACGAGCTTGAAAATGATTCCTCCGTTAAATCAAGACCAATTTGTTATATTGAAACCTCTATCTTCTACAATAAGATGCCTATGGTTAAGAAGTAAGAAGAAACCCATACAGGTCAAATATCAGCAAAACAAATTTGATAAAAATCTTGTTTTAAATTAACATTATTAGAGAATTTTTGAAAGCAACTATTGTGAATTTTCAACATTTGTTTAAATTCGCTGACATTAGTGTTTATTAATATAATTCTGCTTTAATACAAAAATTAAGCAAAAAACAAAAAAACTAGTTGGCTTACCAATTCTTCTTAAACTTGTATACTCCTTATATAACAGAAAAAAAAAAAACTTTTAATGGAATGTATACAAATTAATTTTAAAATTTTTATCTAGCCACCTCTTTTTTCTCGTAATACTTGATGTTTCATTATAATTTTTATTTTGACCACCAATCGGTGCTGGTCCATTCTATTTTTATTTTATTCACTTCATTTTGTTTTTCATATCAAATAAGTATAGATCTCAAATCTATTTATTTTTTTTTATTGAAAATTTGAATTTTTCTTCATGAAATTCTTGTTATTAATGAGATTTTTATGTTTTCTTTTATGAAATTTGGATATTTTCCTCTACAGAGTTGCTACATTTTTATGGGATTTGGCTGTTTATACTTTGTAAAGTATGATATATCTCTCAATTATGAGAATTTCTATTGATATTTCTGCAATCGAACTCAGTTAAAGGCCAAAGAGTCGATATATGATAATTAAAGTCATTGAATAGAGCGTACGGATTGCCAAATTGCACATAAAAAAATTTTGTTGACGTGATTAAAAAATAGTAATAAGACATTTCATGAATTGAGTGGGACTTTATTTTAGTGCTTCCTAATTGTAGAGTTATCAATATTTTATGTTATTTATTTTGTCAAGATGTAATTTTAATTTCCGTTCAATAAAAAAAATAATCTTTTCCATAAAATAAATAAATTATTATTTTAATGTCAAACAAGGTCTATTCAATAATTTTTGCTCTCGGATCCTTTCATTATCTATAATTAATAATGATTGACCTTGAAGTCACCAAGTAATACGATAATAGTACTATTGCTGAATTCATCAACCAATTTGAAAATGATTCCACACTTGCAGTAAAATCAAGAGTTATATAATTTATAATCAACAATCTTTACAATTAAATTTGTATGTAAAATCTGAAAGTCTTGTGAAGTTATAAATTTGTTTTAGTAAGAGTACAAGTTTAATGCAAGAAAATGAAATGTTGCTAACAATTTGGTTTTAAGGTTATTATTTTCTTAAAATAACTACTAGCTAGTGATTACCTTTTTGTGTATCCTGTCTAGGATATTTTTTTAATTTTTTGTAGTATATATTAATAATTAATCAATTAAAAAGTTTGTTTCGTAGTATATGATTATCTGACAACATTTTTAAAAAAAATTAGACACATATGTCGAACTTTTTAATAGAAATAATTTCGCATACTAATTTATATTTGATTAGCCTATAGTACAACTACTTAATTGTTCAATATTTGTAATTTTTATAATGTCCTATCAATGATATTTTATCATTCGAGTTAAAAAAAAATCCCACTCATGTTCATCAAATTTATCACTATAGTTTAAAGGCTTTTGTGAATTTATAATTTTACCACAAAAAAAAGGACTGTGAAGGATATGAATTTATAATAACAACCAAATAAACCTGGAAAAAAAATATAAATAAAAAAGCTACTTTATTTGGCAGCTGGCTTAGTTTGTTATTGTTAATGGGTACTTAATTAGCAGCAGCGGCAGCAGCTCCATTGAAGTTGAACTCATCATCCATGCATTTGGAAGCAAAGGCTC
The DNA here is from genome assembly GCA_949671775.1 of Mallotus repandus. Taxonomy (NCBI): domain Eukaryota; kingdom Viridiplantae; phylum Streptophyta; class Magnoliopsida; order Malpighiales; family Euphorbiaceae; genus Mallotus; species Mallotus repandus. The sequence goes on along the minus strand of CATIWM010322634.1, from coordinate 1,798 downwards.
TCTCCTCCAAAGCGGATGGTGGTGCCATGCCCGTGTCAACAGCTCCACCTCAAACCATTGCATGTGATCGACATGGAGTCACTTGCGACCAACATGGCAGCGTGATCGACATCGCATCGCCTCCTTTCTACTGTTCCAATGGATGAAAACTAGGTTCGATTTCTTTTACTTCCCTAATCTCATTCAACCTATTAATCTCAGTGGAAATGGAGTCACTGGAAGCATTTCACCTCAAGTAGGTGTGACAATCTTGTACTCTTACACCTTTATTTTTATTAACTTTAAGGACCACTTTCCCTGTTATCCGGGCTTTGGTAAATGCTAATGAACAGACACAAGTCTAAATGATAAACTTCAATATTTTCTTCTAATACTTGACTTTTATGTAAATATTTTTTAAAATTATAAAAATTAGATTTGCTGATTACATTTTTAATTATTTTTGTATGACGATAATAAAAAAATTATTGGGTTTGAACATAAAAATATAGTTTATACAATTTCTCAATAATTTTAAATTATTATTTTAATTTTAAAATTTAACTTAAATAAATTAATAAAAATTCTTATTTTTTTTATCTTCTATATATATATATATATATATATATATATATAATAATTGCACAAGATAATAATAATAATAATAATAATAATAATAATAAGGAAAAATTACATAAAAATCCCAAATCTTTTGGGATACTTTCAAATTAAACCCTATTCAATTTTTTTTGTCAATTAAAACCACAACCTTTCAAACGTTAACAAAATAAACCCTCCATTACGAAATCCGTAACAGAGTGCTGATGTGGCAGTTAGTGGGGCCTATTTTTCTGACATATGGGACCTACAGGTGCTGACTGGATTTGAGTAATTACATATAGAACTCTAACCTTATTAAACTTGCAAAATAAACCATAACCTTTGTTAAACTAGCAAAATAAACCCTAACACAAAATATTTAAATAATTTTAATTAAAATTTTAAAATTTACTAAAATTATTAGAATAATTTTAATAAAATAAATAATAGAAATAAGTATGAAATTAAATGCTTTATTATCAATAAAATATTCTTAAATATTGAAAAAATTTCTAAAAATTACAACTCATAATTTAACATAAACTTAAAAATTTAGAAACTATAAAAATATGAAAATTCAAAAAAAAAAGCACTGAAATGGATACTCTATTAGTGATAACTAATGAAATTATTTTTTTTTATTAATTTCACTCCAATTGGATGATAGAAATAAGTGAGAGATTCAATACTTTATTATTAATAAAATATTCTTAAAAATTCAAAAAAATTAAAAAAGGAGAACCTATTATTGTTAACTGATGAAATTTTTTTAAGATCAAATCTACTCCAATTTGATAAAATTAAAACTATTTTATAAAAAAAAAAAACTTATTTTATCTTTATAGTTTATGTATTTTGTTATGAAAATTTTTTATATGTGCTTTTACAATAAAAAAATTGAAAAGTTTAAAAATATCAAAATATCAAAAATTTTTAAAAAATACAGTGAGAAAATATTTATAATAAAATACATAAAATGAAAATAAAAATATTTTTTGTATAAATTAGTTTTAGTTTTAATTTTATTAAATTAGAGGGAAATTAATCACAAAAATAATTTCATTAGTTATCACTAATAGTTATCCATTTTAGTATTTTTTGAATTTTTATACTTATATATTTTCTTCATTTTAAAGTATATGTTAAATTATGTGTTGTAATTTTAAATTTTTTTTTAAATATTTAAGAATATTTAATTAATAATAAAGCGTTGAATTTT
>CATIWM010322631.1:0-18532 GCA_949671775.1 Mallotus repandus | reverse complement strand
AAATTTTATAATTTTTAATTAAAATATGTTGTTATTATCATATTTGATAACTTATTAATTATTTTTTTAGTAAGTAATATAATCTTATTGATATTATTTAAAATTAATGAGGTAAATAATATTATTATAATTATTATTTTGCTACATAATAATATGTAGACATATATTATAGATAACCAAAACGATATAGTTTTACCTAAAACTATTTTGTTTTGTTAAAGTAAGTAGTGATTTTAAAAATATATATATATATTATTTTTATTAATTAAAATATATTGCTATTACTATTATAATATTTAATAATTTATTAATCATTATTGTTATTAAGTAATTTAATTTCATTGATATTATTTAAAAGTAACGAGGTAATTATTATTATTATACGATATTTATATATTAACAAAAATAATATATTTTTATCCAAAATTATGTTATTTTGATTTGTGGATAATAAATATAATTTTAATTAATAATATAATTTTTTCTATTACATAAATTTTTGAATTCTCATTTTGAACCATGTCATATTGATTCGTTCCGATAGAATCGAATCTCCGTACCGAACCGTTCCAAAAAATGGGATGGTACTAGAGATTTTATTTTTAAAATCTCCAAAATATGGTACGATTCTAGAGATTTTAAATCTCCGAATTTTCCAAACTCGTGCTCACCCCTACCGTCCCCAATCCTTAAGCATGCACCAACTTCAACAATGAAACAAGCATCTATAATGCCCCGCCAAAAGTAACTTGGATTGTTGTCGAGATTCACCTTCAAAAAAGAACAAGAGGGGAAATATTTGGATTTTAATAACTTCAATACCATGGAATCAGGTTCAAACACAAGCTTCTAAGTCTGTTTACTCAACATCGCAACACGTAACTTTTTAAAACTCATACCTCCATACTTCTTGGGAATATAGAGCTTATCCCAACATTGCTATCGAATTCCTTTTTGATGCATGATTTGTCTCACCAAAAACTATTCATCTTCTACTCAATATCTTTGCAAAGTTCCAAGGGAATAAAATACACATTTATCACATAAATTGGAATAGTCTGGATTATGGTATTCAATAATACTTCTTTGCCAGCCCTTGATAAGAATTTCATCTTCCAAGAGGTCAATATACTCTATACCTTCTCCTTAATATAATTCATAGCCTCCCTCTTGTTTCTTCCAATCTTGGATGGTAAACCCAAATAATATCTCAAATCCATGGACTCCCTGACTCCCATGATGTTCACTAAATCAGCTCGAAGACGCGATGCAACATTTGCATTGAAAATGAAAGTTGATTTGTGATAATTAATGACCTGACCCGAAGCATCACTATAAGACTACAGGATAGATCTCACAATCATACACTCCCCTTCCAAAGCCGCAAAAAACATTTAAAAATCATCTGTAAAAAATAGATGACTAATGCTAAGAGCTCCTCTTGCTATTTTAACCCCATGAAGTAGGCCAAACACTTTTGAATTTCTTAGTAGTGCACTTAGTGCTTCAATACACAAAATAAACAGATAAGGCGAGAGAGGGTTGCCTTGCCTCAACCACGACCTGGCTCAATTTAGATGACTCGTGACCATTAATGAGAATGTTATACTCTATCAAAGTCACACAAGCCATTATAAGATTTACCTAATTGGAAGAAAACTCGAGCTTTAACATCACAAACTTAATAAAAGTCCACTCTAATCTCATACACCTTCGACATGTCCAATTTCAATGCTGCAAACCCTATTTTACCTCATCTCTTGCCTTTTCATAAATTGATTGATCTCAAATGTCATTATCACATTATCTATAATTGATCTACCTTGCATAAATGTACTTTGATTGCTAGATATAATTATTAGCAGCAACAATTTGAGTCTGCTAGCTAAGATTTTCGCAATCACCTTATATACAACATTACATAGTGATATAGGTCGTAGATCACCTATCCATTGAGGATTCTTCTTCTTAGGGATAAGCAAAATGATAGTGTGGTTAACAACATCCTCTAGCTTCCCAATATTCTAGAATTCTTAACAAAATCGAAAGACATCATTCGACATAATTGGCTAGTAGTGTCGAAAAAAGGATGTATTCATGCCATCTGGACCCGGAGTTGTATCTCCTTGTATATTAAAAATTACCTTCTTGACCTCATCAAAAGATAGAGGACTGAGGATTAGAGATCATCATTATCTGCACTTGAAACCACTGACTTTAAAATATTGAGGACAGGAGCATTATTATAACTAATAGATGAGAAAAGCTCATAAAAATATTGACCAACTATATGTTCAAAATATTTTTGATTATATTGCCAAACTCAATTTGCATTCCTCATCCAAGATACAATGTGCTTTCATTTTCAACTTGAGGTTGACAAATGGAAAAATCTCGTATTGCAATCTTCATCTTTTAACCACCACTGTTTCGCCCTTTGTTTCCAAAAGACTTATTGATTTGCTAACAAGGTATCATACTCCTTTTAAGCAGTCATAAACACTTCCATCCCATGATTATCCCTACGATTCCTTAGACTCTTGATTTTAGACAAACATTTGCCAATTTATTGTTAAAAATTAACCCTGCCCTTCTTAGCCCAATTAAATAAAGCCAAACTATAAACATTTAGCTTTGATAACAGATTACCTGAGCTATTGGACTCCCAACAACGTTGAATCACATCTCTATAACTTCGCTCTCTAGTCCACATATTTTCAAATCGGAACCTATATCCATTTAAAGTAAACGATTTGAATTTCAGTCCCAACAAAAGCGGGAGGTGATCAAATGTGGATACCTCTAATATTCGAACCTCGGCCATAAAAAATAAATGTTGCCACTTGCTATTTGTCATGTTGTTAAGTTTCTCTTCAACCCACCCTTTTTTACCCTAAGACCATTCCTAAGTGAACAAAGGCCCGATTTGTGAAATGTCCACTAAATCACAATCTTCAACAACATTCTTAAAACCCTTAAGCATCCATTGAGGTTGAGGCCCACCTCCCCTTTTCTCCCATGAAGATAGTATTTCATTAAAATCCCCAATCATGACCCAAGGAAGATCTGAAGAGACGACAATGATCATAGAGTTTGCCAAAATCTCTTTTTCTCTACCTCTGAGGAACCCCATAATACCATGTCAATCTCCAATTCCCATTTTCAGCATCAAAGATTTTAGAATCAATAAAATTTAGGCTGTATTGAATTATGGTGACTTGAATATTTTCAGTCCATAACAGAGCTAACCACCACTTTTGCCTCTATATTGCACAACATGTTTGTTATGAAAGCCCAAAATTGAAACTAACTATCCACCTTAAAAGAAAAGGCCAACGTCTCACACATAAACAGCACTATAGGCTTATATCTGCTTAATTGGTCCCGTAAAAATCAAATGTGCGTGGGCTAGCCAACCCACGATAGTTCCAGCCTAAGACAGTTATTGCTATAAGTGGGCCAGGATTTTAAGTCCCACCTCCGATCCAAATTCTTCAACTATATCCAACGTGTCATTATCCGCCTGGCCTTGGCCCATTTAATTTGATAAGAGTTTGGGCTCATTTGAATCTTTCTCTAAAAAGCTCATATGGTAACCTCGCCTTATTCTTTTAGAGTCCAAAAAAATCACGCCTACATCGCCATCACTATGCATGGCAATGTCATGGCCTTCGCCACTACTTCCTTCTTTCTCTTTCCCCTTTAACAAATTAACCCGTTGGGCAGCCTGGTTTTTTACCATTCTTTTAATCAAGGAACGTGCCCCACCAACCACTCCACTATTAATGAACTTCTTAAAACTGCTGCTCACTCCTCCTGACAAATTTTGGTCATCATCTCCTCCTCCGTTTGCAATCATCGTTCACCTATATCTGACTTTGGTTATGTCTAGACGGTGCCCTTAACTAAATACCATATTGTTTCTCTATTTGCATTTATGACTCTTGAAGAAGTTTTGGGCAATAGCGTTCAGAATGTTCAAGGAAATTATAAATAAAGCAACAAGTGGGCAAATATTTATACTTGAATTCTATAACAACCCACTCCCTATTTGTTTGTTTGATCTTCAAATTTTGCTTAAGAGGACAATGTACATTAAGAGTCAAACAAATATGCATGTATAATCTCCATAGGCTTGTGAAGTTGTTAGGATCAACCTCTACAAAAGTTCCTAATGATTTTGCTATACCCATCAACACCTTTTGCGACCAGAAACTAAGCGAGAGATTATAAACATGAACCTAGAATTTCGCTTTTGCAAGGTTTATTTCTTCAAATGCAATTCCATCATGATACCTTGCTAATAGCAGTAAATTTTGATCAAAAGACCAAAGACTCCCTTCTAGCACTCTCGATACATCCGAATAATGAAAAAATTGAAAGATGTATAGTTGGTTTCCCACGTCTTTTATGCATACCCTTTTGAATGGCCGCCAAAGAGATGCTAAAAGTTTCTTCACTACATTGAAATTCGGGATTTGATCCATTAAAAACTTCCCAATAAAATAATTTGCCAACTTGGGAATGTTATTCTATGGATCATCCGATTCAAAAATCAATCCTTCCTTCCCCTGCCGCGCCCCCCCTCCCAAAGACATGTCTCCATACCTCTATTGGATCATATGCAAACTGTTGCTACTTGATTCCGCCATTACACTAGAAAACTAAAACATGAACTATTTAAAAAAGAAAAGACCAACTTATCGGAGAGACAAGACAATCACACTTGCCATAAGACAAGACCCTAAATATTTAATTTATTTCTAAGTAAAATGAACTTTTTAATAAATTTGAATTAAATACAGTGTAAGCTTATATTTTACTTGTGGAGATAGATGATAAATGGGTTAAAAAATTGTGAATTTTATAATGAGAGAATAATTTTTTCATTAATTACTCATTGTAGTTGTTCATTGTAAAACTAATAAAATTTTATTAATTTACTACAATTTTAAATTTTTATATTTATCATACTACCCATAAATATTATAGTTATTTTCTAATTAGAAGTTAATATTAAAATTTTATTTTATAACAAATTGATTAAAAAAAGAATCAACTTAGAATTAACATATTGGAGAATTATACTCCCAATTTGAATATTGATTATATAAAAGACGATTAATGCATAAATCATTCTATAAATGATGTAATTACACCGTCAAAATGTTTTTAAAAAAAAAAAAAAAAAGAAATAGACAATACATGAAGTGATATAATATAATGTTATATTCCATTTTAATCTTGTTAAATGCCTATTCTTTTTTTCTACTATGCCTGAATTGTCCATAGCCATATACAACAAAAATAATATATATATATACTATTAAAGTAGGTGAGACATATTAATCAAAATTTATTAATTAAAATATGTGTATTTCTATAAAAAGTGACCTGAACACCTTTCACTGCTTGGTTCAAATAGTAAGGAGTGTCTATAACCCTTTGAGATTATGGGTTTAATTCTTAAAGACAATATTTTTTAGCCATTTAAGTGTTGAGCTATCCGCTTAGAGCCAATAAATTTCAATCACAAAGTCGGCTCCATTTAGAGATAGAAAATTCAGACTGTCCTCCCTCACATTTATGGCCCTCACATTTCTGGCGAAAAAAATAAAATGTGACATGAACCGAATAACATCATTTGTGTCAAATCAGCCCATTAATCTCATTAACAATTAAAGAAGAAAGATATCATCATTTGATACTTAAGTAGCACTCAGACAAGACACAATTGTTGGATGTATTTTCATGGAACTGAAAAATGCTTATCCTTAGAAATTGGCAGGCAATGTCCAAATTTTGTTGGCAGGCAATATCCTCATCCTTTTAAAATTTTACCTAACTAGTATTTACATTCTCTTCTTTAAAAGTCAAATTTTTACCTTTCTTAAATTTTACTTTGTTAACATTTATAGATTTTTATTAGAGTTAGATAATTTTTTTCAGTTAAATATTATAAAAAAAAATTAAAATATCTTTTTAAACAGTAAAAAATTATAATAAACTCCAAAATTCTAATAATATGATTCATTTTTAATGAATCATATCATTAGCTGATGAGAAATGTAAGTATTTAATGTTATTAAATATAAATGACTAAAATATTATTAATATTTTATAATTAATTATAGTTTTTTTACTATTTTAAAAGGATATTTTTATCTTTTTATATAACATTTAAGGGAAAAAATGAATTAACCTTAACGGAAAGTCCTTAAATGTTGACAAAATGAAAACTAAGAGAAGCAAAAATTTGATTTTAAAACAAGAGGAAAATATGTATAAATTAGTCAAAATTTAGGGAGAAAATTTTAATTTGCTCTTATATTTACTTTAAATTCATGTTTTTATAGGATAAATATATAAATAGTGTGCAATTTTTTTACTTTTTGCTATTTTAGTGTTTGAAAATTTTTTTCGCAATCACATGTCTAAACCGATATTTTTTTTTAAAAATGAAGTGTCTAATGTGTTTTACAGGTTAAAATATTTATACATCTTATTTTAAACAGTAAATTGACTTAAATATTTTTTTTAATATTAAACTTTATTTTCCTTTTTTTCAATTAAGAAAATTTATTTTTGTTTCATTTATATATATCAAATTTGAAAGAGAACTATATGAATATTATTAAAATAAAATACAATAAAATATAATAAAAATATATTTATTTTTGCAAATTTATCTTTGAAAAGAAAAATATATTTTAACTAGCGTAAAATAAAAATAAAAGTTTACTTATTATAATTAAAAAAATAGAAAGCAAAATATTTTTCAGTAAATAAAAATTTGACCAAAATCTCGAAATAAAAAATTAAATTCAATTACTATAATTAATAAAAAAATTTCTAGTTTAGTTTGATACATAAAAAAATATATTTATAATAATTTTAAAAAATAATTAGAATACAAAAATGAAGTCTAATATATAAATAAAAGGGTGTTTAAGTCAATTTATTATTCAAGATAAGACATATAAGCATTTTAACTTGTAAAACATGTTTCAAAAACTATTTTAAAATTTTTTATTCGTTCCAACACTTAATTACAAAAAAATAATTCAAATACCAAAATTTAAAAAATTAAAAATTTCGAACACTATTAATACATTTATCCCCTTCCTTTATCTACTTATTGTTCCCTGTATTCTTAGTATAAATTTAATGAATATTTAATAGCTAGTGTTATATGTATAATTTGTGTGTTGCTGTAAACAAGGTAAGATTTGGTTGATTTGATTTAATCAAAGCCAACAAGTTTTGGGTAATTTTCAATTTATGAACTTTATTTGTTGTAATGTCTTTTTATTTAATAATTTAATCAGCTCATGAAATTTTTTTTAGCATTTGCCTGTGCTAATAGTTATTCATAGCCAATGAAGATTCAAGACACACCACTTGAAAATTTATGGTTACTTCTTTTAGAGAAGCACTAGAGAAGGGTTCAATAAATCTCTATATAATTTTCTTGTAAAAGTTGTTTGTGAAAACACATATGTCTAAATAATTAATTTTTTATTGGTTAATATAAACTTTTTAATAATAAAAAATTACTAAAATTTTGATACAAAATTAACAATAAATACTTGAAACTAATGAATAGATCTAATATATTTTTCTTTTCATAAATAGGTCATATATAAAATTAATATGTTTGAATTTTTTCAATATTGTGTAAGAGAGTTGTAAAAGGAAAAATAAGACTCGATCTTTAGTGACTCACAATATTTATATTTTTTTTAACATTATAGAAAAAAAAAATTGAAATTCGATCTCTAATCACCCAGGATCAATCAGTATGATTGATGATCAAGCTACTAATTGCAACAATCTCTCATCATTGCATATAGAACAATTTTCATATCTGCATGTCATGTCTAATTATCGATCAGATTCACCAAACCGAACCAGTTCTATAAGATGCTCTCTCCTCTTCATTGGCTAAGGGTTTTGAAAAAATAAAAATAAAAAAAGAGTTTGGTCCCAACTCCACTAACCAATTATGTGAAATTAATCCACAAGCATTTCCGGTTAAACAAAGAGACATAGCAACCTTTGCTTTTAACCTCCACCCAAATAATGGGGGCAAAAATATTTGTGAGGACCACCAATTCTGTCACTATTTTATTGATTATACTTTTTTATGACTGTCTGTTTAATTCAGGTTGCATGAAAATGATTAAAAGGGGTTGCCACAAATTTTAACATTTGACAGGAAGTTATACCAGAAATTAATAAGAATATTGTTTGTTCACAGGTCATTTTAGCCATCATGTAATGAATAGTTAGTTAAATTAAGGAGATTAGAAGAAAATAAGCTTCAAAAGGGGATGATTGATATAATAAGCACAAACAAGAAAAATAAAAAATAAATAAAGGCTAACTTCACTGACAAAGCCAACTCAACAACCTCTTTTGGACATAGCTCAAGGAAAAGAAGTAAAATATTTAAACAAAACTAAAGAAAAATAAAAAGCAGAGCTAAAAAGGGGGAAAAAGTTAAAAGCAGAACTACATTATCTTTTGATCCATCGTGATAGGTTTGTTACACTAATTGGCTTATAATTAAAAATAATTAAGTGGGTTTCTATTGTATTTTTATAATCAAGTACACCTTTACAGGTTGGCTCAATGGGGTCATTCGAAACACAAAGCTTCAAAGGTCCTTATTCTTTCACACTTTGGTAAAAAGCAGGTCCAGTCATCAAATACCTCATTGTTGAGTGTCTTGAGACCTCAATTATATTAATTATATTATATTTTAATCCGTGTGAAAATTAAATTAAACTTGTAATAAATAAAGATTCAAATAATGACAACTCTCAAAAAAATTTCGACACAGTCTCTGCTAATAGCTAAAGCCCTACAGGCATAAAAGAGACTCCAGTTCGAGTCCTCCCGCCTCTCCCCAAATTGTACTTGACCAAAAATTAAAAAAGAAAAGAATTTTCAACATAATTTTAATAATAATAAGAAAAAGAAGAAGAAGAAAAACTTATGTCAAGTGATCTATTGCTCTTAAGTTTACTTCAAATTCAAACATTAACAAACATAGACAAGAAAAGGACAACAATCATGAGATAGGTTTGCCTTAGTTTTAGTAACATTCTTCATGTACAAGCCAAAATTTGCAATTTTTGCATATTTCTATTATATCCACTCCCATCCACCAAAGATAGCATGTCTTTATCACCTTTTTATTTCCATCATGAGTTTGAGAAAACATCCTTCAGGTACAAAGGGCCTAGCCTGCTAATGAATTCTTTATCCCTTAAATGATAATTAATTGAAAAAAAAAAAGATGCCAAGGACAAAGAAAGTCTTTTTCATAATTGATAAGGTGAGATGGAACAAGAAACCTATTATGTTTGGGTTGAGGCATTCTTGAACAAGAACCATCATTTTCTCTGGCAACTGTCACATGGAACAATGTTTGGGACAATTGAGTCTGCAATTTGCAATGAACTTTGAAAGTAAACCTTTACCATATAACTAGCAATAATATGCTTCTCTTGCTGGCAATGGAAATATATTATTCAATAACATGCTAAAAATAGTATCAACCAGTCCAGTTCAGTTTTGCATGCCATTGAAGAAAATAAATTGCTCCTACTTATTCAGATTCAATTAAAACCAAGAAACACCAAATTAGCATCAAAATCTGTTAAAAGGTAATTCTGCAGTTCTAATTTTGTGCATCTTACGTTGCAATCTAGGAGAAGATGTCTGACACTGCTCACAGGGATACACTAGGCTCTCCCTCTGGGTGACGATGGTACCTTCAACCAAGACAAGAGAGTGGGATTATAGAAAAATCCATGGCTCAAATGCAAAACTAGATCAGTGACATGTAATGCACAGCTCAGATACGTCAAGTGCAATTGCCCTTCCTGTTCTGCCCAATAAAATATTAATAGTAAAATTAAAATTACAACCGGAGACATATTTACATTCTTAGAATCCATTGTATGATCACCGGTTAAACGGGCAAGATCTTAACCATACATTACTTGTAAAATCTTCCCAACAAACTGTGTAGACCTGCAGGAAGCACCACTTAAAGGTCACAACAACTAAATGACCACCCACTGACAATTTAAATCAATTAAACATGTCATATTACTAAAAATGCCTAACCAATATCCAGTTCCCAATAGGGTTCTCAACTTAACCATTGCACCTTTTCGTGCCATTCATTACCTGTGTTTAAAGGAATGTAAAGCTCTACTTGCAGCCAGAAAATCAAGACTGACAACTCTTAGCATGTAATGCTGCATAAGGATCTTAAGTAAATACTTGAAAGTTTCAACATCTATGGATCAGCATCATAAGGGATATTTGGGGCACATAATGATGAAAGAATGAAGATAGGCCTTCCATTATGTTGGAATTCGGCAAGCATGGAAGCATGAGTTTGCTGAAAGCCCCGCATAGTCCCAGTCAAGTCCAAACTCTGAAGTTTACCTGAGTGATAACAACAATAACATAGGCTCAGACCTCTGTTCATTTACGTACTATCAAGGGGCATTGGCAACATGCCAAAAGGAATAACAAATTCATTTCATATCATGTGGCATTCAATAGGAAAAAATGCTTGAATAAATTCAATCATAACAAAAAAAAAAAGTAGAGCCAGCTTTTCCAGTCCTTAAAGATTTCTCCACCAACATCACTGTATTCCTTTATGTTCCAACCTAGCAGCTAATATGATTCAAAAATCAGTTCTTGGAGCTACATACCTTTTGCAGCCTTTAGAGTAGAGCATATGAGGGTTAAGGATTCTGCAGGCATAAGATTATAAGATGCATTAACAGCAACAAGATCTGGAGCCAATGATATGAGCTTTTTCAAAAAATTTGCAGTTTCAATCCCACCACGATTTTTGCTGTATGAAAGAAACAAACTTGTCAATTGTCTAGTCACAGATAGGTCATAGCAAAGAAAAATAAATCCATACACTAATTCAAACCTTATGTTCATCCTGACAAGCTTCAGTTCTCCCATCACACCTCTTTCTAGCTCTTGAAAGCCATCTAAGCCCAGTCCAATGCCTCCAATATTAAGTTCTCTAATAGATGTGCCCAAAAATTTCCCCAAAGCTCCAGCTATTGGGCTGGAAAAAACTAATTTTAAAGCCAATACAATTCAAGAAAGAAACACAACTAATACAGTGCAGCTTCTATGCCAGGGTTAGGCAAACAAACCTGCCAAGGTAATTATCTGCAAGCGTGAGAGCGTTCAATGGTTTTTCTAGATTCGAAAGAGTATCTAAAAGAAGGGTCACTCCTTCCCAGGATAGATCACAGCTCTCTAAATTTAGCTCCACCAATGGAGAGCATTTTTCCAAAGCCTCAGCAAAGTAAGGGATTAAACACCTGCAAAGTCGAGCCAATGCTTCAAAACTTCTGCTCATTGCAAAAATATATTGGAAAAATGGATATTCTACCAACCTGATTCCTTCATCCTTAATGGGATTTTCACCTAAATCCAAGATCTCTAAATTAGGCATCTTACGGAGTGCACATTTAAGACTCTCCACCTCATACTTGTGAAGATTATTATTCCTGAAACCAGATTAAGGATATCTAAATGCATGAATATTCAGTAAACGAAGAACAATCCCTCCAAAGTAATGAATTGCGGCTTTGTAAGCAGTGTGAATATGTTGTGCCCTAATTAGCAAGTGGTGGAAAATAATCTTGAACACTCTACATGCTACAACTGGAATGAGCTAATTTAGACATAGAAATTATTTTAGGTAAAGCAATACCTTATATTAAGGATGCGTAATGATTGCAAAGACTTGCTTATCTCCAAAGATGATGAAACCCTGCTTGAGGATTTAGAAAGCCAACCTGATATCTGTGATAATTCATCAGAAGATCAAATATTTGGTAATTTACATGGAACAAGCATTTATAATAAAAAGAATATATCCATCAGAAATGCATTACTCACATCGTTGTCTGAAAGGTCAAGGATGGATACACTAGAAGAAGCGTTGCAAAGCAAAGTAAACAGGATCCGTGCAAAATTTTGATCTAGGTTGTTACCAGAAAATTTTAATGAACTCAGGGACCTGAAAATAAAAATATTTACAGGAGTAGGATTGAAGAATAACTGGTACAAGTAGAAATGCAGCCAGATGCTAAAGGCAATGGATTTCAGATCAGATATCCGATTCATACAATGGAGCTTGAAGATCCATTAATGTGTTAAATAAGCAACTACTGAGACTTTTTAATTCTTTCTGCAATACTCAATTTTATTTGGGTTTGGTTAAAAAAGAAAGTAAAGAAAAGAAGAATGCTGGACGACAGAATTTTTGAGCATGTATATAACCAGAAAAATCCCTTTAGTGGAGATAACTGACAGCACATTTTTTAGCACTCAAAAACCATCAAGGGAAAGAAAGTATAAAATTAATCAGTATTTGACATTTTTACAGAAATTCAGAAGCTTTAGAAAAAAAAAAAATTCTGGGGACTTGTCCATTGGATTTTTGTTTAAATCACTAACAAGCTGACAGCTAAGTTTTGTCAGGTACAAACTACAAAATGTATTACTTACGGGGTTTGTCCACTGATGATCATCTTAACAACCTCAAGCATGCAGCCGATAAATTTCAAACAAAATATAAATGTAATAAGAAGCTGATCAAGAAAATGCTGTAAGTTGAATGAATGGATGTACCTTCCAGATGAAATAAATGATACAAAGGAAGGAGGAAAGCAAACTAGGTCATTCTCAAGGAACATTGATGTCCTGATAGAGAAGTTCTGTATCCCATGTGTTTGTCTATTTTTTATTTCTAAAGACCTACATATGGCATCAGCAAAAGTTGATGAAAGGCCGCAGTTAATAAATTCAAGTGATGTCAATGTTTCACTGTTTTGGATCAGCAATTGACATAATCCATCAACCTGTTAATTTATAAATTATAATTAGTCAAAGAGCATTCAGCGTTTCCTCAAACTAAAAGTTCAGATCTTTGAAAGCTACCACAATATCCTAAAGCAGACATAAGAAAAGATTTAAGCATACAAATTCCTCTGATCTGATCCACCGCAATGTCAAACTCTGCAGTTGGCTGTTTCTCAATAATTTCTGCAACAGGGTAGAAGCAGTTAATATTGGGCCACTAAATATTCATGTAAGATCCAATGTAATGTACATTTTAGGATGAACTAAATACAAGTGAGTTCACAAAAGTCCAACAATGCAACGAAGAAAAGAAAATCTTTCAGAAGTGTCCAAGGTAGCTTATTGAATAAAATATAGAAAAAAAAAAAACTAGGAAAGTTTTGAACCTTCCCACCCTCATGGAACAGCATCGAAACCCACTAAAAGTCAAAAACATATGAATCCACACATGAGTGGATCAAAGAAATAGCAATAGTAGCATACCTTGAAAATGTCTGGAAAGACGAGTAAATGGGAATCATTTCCAGAGTACAAGGTAAGCTAAAAACACATTAGACTTGAGGGGCACACACTAAGCAACTTCCAGTGCTCAAGTTTATAAGAGGATATAACTAAACCCATGCACAAGTTTCTTGGTTGAAGTTTGCAAAAGAAAATGACCGAACCTAAACATAATAATGATATCGCTTTTCATTTTACTTGAGGCATAAAGACATACACAGGTTTCAGCAACACATAGCACACTTTGAAGTCTCAGACATCTGCACAAGTAAAATAATATGTATAAATACCAAAACATGGCATTGTAAATGAATAGATATGTTAGAAAAGTTCATATGACTAAAACAAAATAAATAAAATGGTGCGTTTGAAAACTTTGAGAGTGAACAGATTTAAATATTTATTGATTTTTAAGTGCTTTGCTTATTTCTACAATCTGTTGATAGATACTTCCAAACCCATTTCTTTCCCTGTCAAAGAATTGGCTTAAACTGAAAAACACATAGAGATTTAAAATTTTATTTGGTTATTCAGCCTTCATAATATAAGAGCTTGACATGACATTTTACCTAGCGTAGTGCCCAAAAAGTTGGAAGTGATAAGATAATTTTGAATAGATTGAATGCTTCAAATGTCCTTCACAACCAATCCATGTCAGTATATACTCTGCACAAGAACAAGCAGTTCAAATTTCATCAATGCAAATGCAATAGCATTTCTGCAGACACAAGACAAACAAAGTCTAAGGAGACAGTTGTTGACTTGATTTCTTCATTGATGACAATAAACTCAAACCAAAAAGATCAATTTGAAAGAATAAATGATTAAACACCAGCAGCAGTTACCTGGAACTTTTATCTCCCCTATGCAACAATCAGATGACAGCATCGACGACCCTGCTGCTTCATCAAGACAACTGCGTTTCAGGTTAATATAAGAAAACAACAAAAAAGATACAAACATGCATTAACATTATTCAAATGTCATCCAATTAATGTACTTTTGCAAATGTGCTTCCCAATAAGATTGATGCCAGTCAACTGATTCAATACTATCAACAAGCAGAGACCACCGCGACTTATACAGGCTCCTCCATTCCGAATTGAAGTCACATCTTCTGTAACCCAAAAAAAAAAAAAAAGATCAAACTTTCCATTTCGAAAAACACATAAAAAAAAAACTAAAAAAGCAATCACTCTGCCGCACCTTCTGCGCTTTCTCGAGGAACCATCAGGACACTCATAAGCATTCGAACTCTCACACGGCCTACACAAAAGACAAGGAGAACAAAACCAGAAGTAATTAACCTAGTCGGATGCACAAACACACAGACGAAGCAGTTAATCTTGAGCCTACATTTGGATTTGCAACTTGTGCAGAGTCAGTGGAGGTAATTTAGTCACCAACAAATCAAATAAATGCGATGGAAGCTCATATATATGCGATAAAATTGAAACGTCGTCGTCGTCGTCGTCTCCTACAATTACAATAACAAAAAAAAAAATACAGAAATCAGTAACTCTGAAAAATTAAAAAAAAATTCGATGAGATATGGATAAAATTTTTTTACCGCGAATGAGTTGTTGTTTAATTGCGTCCATGGCTAGAGATATCAAAGATGGAACTTCCTTCATCTCTGAAGAAGAAGAAGTTTGCTTCTGGTTTCGTTTGCCCTTGTTTAGCTGGTTGCTTGGTATATAGAAAAGTTTTATATGTAGGTGTTTCTTAAAGGGATAATTACATTTTGGGTCTAAACTTTTTAATTTTTATTATTTTGGTATCTCAATTTTTTATTTTACAATTAAAATTTTAAATTTTAAAATTCACAATTAATTTAGTGCATTCGGTGAGATCGGATTTATCGAAGTGCTGATTGGGCTTTTTCAAATCCCACTTATTGTTTTGTCGCCAACCACGTCAGAATTAGACAATAAAAAAGAAATCAAAGACCAAAGACCAATATGCCCCTGAGTTGTAGTAAACCACTAAGAACACATCAAAACCAATAGAAAAGATGCAAAGCCTGCAAATCAATTCCAGACCTCTGATGACATCATCGATGCAACGTCGTTGCTTTCTTCTGGTTTGCAAGGCATATTGAATAACTGTAACAATTCCTCTCACCGATCTACCCGCCGATAATCCCTCTGCGACGCGGTTCGGTTCCTCTACTGTTTGAGCAGCTATCGCATGATGTGAGAACCCTCGATACTGTTTCGTGAGATTGCAGCTGAGCAGTTGGAGGAACACCAGAGTGATTGGGCGTATTTGAAGCTGATTGTAATCCTTGCTATAATATGGAATTTTGCGTTTGTAGCAGTGGCATTCACGGTGCTGATATTGAGCAGAAATAAGCACAGTAGTATGCCTTTAAGGTTATGGGTTATTGGGTATGGATTGTAGTGTGTTTTGCACATGATTTGCGTTTATGTTGAGTATAGGAGAAGGAGGAGGAGAAGAGTTTGGGTTTTCGATGAAGAGAGGGGTTGGTAGTGATGGGAATTTGAGTTCTAGATTATGAGAATCCTGCTATTGTAATACATCTATGTGAAATTGTAATTCATATTTTTAGAAGAAATTTTTTTTTGAAATGGATCAGCACTAGCAAGTCTTTTTATTGACTCTTTTCCAAGCTGTCACTGCCTGTTCTATCGGAAAGGGTTTGTGATGCAACAACATCATTACAATCATTAGAATGACTACTAGGAGAGGACTTGACCACTTTAATATCAGAAGACAACTTTTTGATTCTCATAGAAATAAGTATACTTGATACAATCCCGAGTAGGTATGACCATACCTTGGATTTCTGAGACCCAGATGTTGAAGCAACAACAGCACTGGCAAGGCTGCCCATGGATGTGTTCTATAAGATCATTGGCAAATAGCCAATGACAGTAAGGAGAAGGAAATCCACTATAAACCCAACCTTTGTAGCAGCTCGGGCATAGTTAATGACATAAGAGGGCATGGAAGAGAAGCGTGCAAGAAGGACAAATCTCCAACCATCTCGTTCAACTCCCTATTCCCACCACTCCTACCGTTGCCGCTATCATCCACAATTTCTTCTGCATTTTTAGAAGAATTAGGTCCATGGCATTTTGCTGAGATTATAATACATGTGTGGCATATGAAATTATATTACAATTTGTATGTTAATGGCTTAATGTTTGCGGCAGCGCGGCTAACCATTTGGAATCTGCAAATACCATGTTTTCATTTATTTGGTGGATTATTGGGTTTTATTGGGTATTTGTAGGTGGTCAAGCTTTAGCACATAATTCTCCTTAAGTTTACTTGTTTGTTCTCACCACTTCATGTCAATTTTCTTAAAATTATTTTTAAGTGTTTTTGCTGTTGTTTAGTCTTTTACAGTTTGTGGTTTGGAATTTGATTTGCAGGCTTTGCATTGTTTTTCTTGGTTTTGTTGTGTTCTTTGCCGTTTATTGCAATCCAAATCCAGAAAGAAAGTTTAGGGGCATATTTGTCTTCGACTTTCTTTTTTATTGTCTAATTATGACATGACTGGTGAGAAAGCAATAAGCGGGATTCGAAAAAGTCCAATCAGCACTCCGGTAAGGCCAATCTGACTAAAAACACTAAATTAACTGTAAATTTTAAAGTTCAGCAATTTATTGTAAAAAAAAAAAATTAAAATACTAAAATAGCAAAAATTAAAAAATTCAGAGTCAAAAAAATATAATTATCCCTTTCTTCAACGATGCTGCTTTTTTCTTTATCACAGGTGTTTCTTAGACGATGCCGTTTTTTTTATCACATGTGGCACAAGCTATAGTATAGTAATTGCGTTAGTCATTTTCCTTTTATGGCTGAGTTCGATTTTTTTTTTTGGTCAAAGAGTTCAATCAAATCAAGGATTATTAATAAAAGGCATAATAGATCAGTGAGTTTTTTATATTTGTCACTTTTTATCAGTTTAATACTTATACTTATAATTTTGGTATTTTAACACCTAAATTCATGTAAAATGTAATTTTTAAACTTATTAGTACACGTAACATGTAATAATGAATTAATATGAGTTTAATTGACCAAAACTATAAAGTAGAGGAGTCTGTAATATCCCTATTTTCATCTATAATTAATAATATATGAACATATGCATTTTAAAACATTCCATTTGACTATATGTATTTTCATAAATTGAATCTAGTTGACTTGTTTACATGAGTAACCTTAGGGACTAAATTGAGCTTTAGCATAGAAGGAGGATTAATTTGAACTTTTATTGATATTTGATTAAAAATATTATAATAATAATAATAATAATGATAATGATGATGATGATGATGATGATGATAATGATGATAATAATAATAATAATAATATTATTAGATAGTAGATATTTTGGGAGGTAGGAAGAAAAACAAAAACTCTTACCTTCTTTTCCCGTCTAAGTTCATTTGCTATCTAAATTTTATTTCCTTCTTTTTCTCTCAAATTCCTAAACTTGAATTGGATGATTTCAGCTCCTAATTTGGGTGAGTTAATTATTTTTCTTTAAATTATATTTGAAATTAAATGGTGAGGTGTGGAAGTGATTTTATAGTTTTTGAATTATGTTTTAAAGTAGGTTTTGTACTCTAAATTTTGTGGTCATAAAACAGAATTAAGAGAAATACAAAACATAAAACTTTTATATTTATGTCTGTAAAAGGGTTTTATGAAATAATAAGTATGTGAAATTCTATGGAAGTTTATTTGGGATTGGTTTGGGTAGCAGTCTAGTAGACTACCTGATGTTGATTAATTATTTTGAGAATGTTAGAGACTGAATTAGACAAAGTTATAAACATGAGTTTTATTCCTTTATATGTTATCTAAAACCATGTGATGCAGTTTTGTGAAATAATACATGTGTAATGAGAAATCGTCCATGGAGTGGGACTGGTTCTGCTTGCTATATCTGCAGGCAGTCCGGTTTTCCCAATTTATATAAGGACCTTAGAGGCTGAAATAGATGAAGTATAAAACATGAAAGTTGTTCCTTTATGTGTTAAAAAAGTTTTTGAGAACTTTTTTTTCAATTAAACTTGTATAACTTGAGAAATTCTAAATTTAGTTAGACCTGCTCAAACTGTTC
>CATIWM010322622.1:0-19744 GCA_949671775.1 Mallotus repandus | reverse complement strand
AATTAAATATACATTCCCAGCTCTCTAGGAAACATAAACATCAGGTGGCATCACCTAATCCAGAGTGAAAAGAAAAAGTAAGAGATGTCTGAGGTGGCTTAGCTCTCCTTTAACATATAACACCAACCTGCAGAGCACTTCAGAATAACTCTTCATCAAAATGTCAACCATACTATATCAGGATCCTAAGAACTAACACTCTGATACAAGTGATCTAAGCGTTAGCACACAAAAAACTTAATAAGGATGATGAATTCCTCATGAAAGGTTTTCCAACTACATATAAATGGCAACAGCCCAAAAAATAATGCAGGAATCACTGAAAAGAACCAGCAAGCAACTCACCAGAGTACAGTAGAAAAACTAGAATTTTCATTCACTTCCATATACTATTTATTGAAAAATATGTCAGTGAAATAAATATGCATGATAAAGAGTAAAATTAGTGTGCAAAAACCTTCAGAATCAGAAAAGATAAATCTATAGGAAGGCAAAGGAATCAGTGGTCAATGCCTAATCAAATTTTCATTTATGAATATGACAAATAACTGCACAAATCACATTTCAGAACCAGATCGGGAAGATAACAACCTTCAAAATGTTAATCCTCTCCCCTAAAGCAAAAACAGCTGATCGATTCTTCAACGGTTCTCTTGCTCTTGAAAAGAGGCCACTGCTTCTTGTCTCCACTCCAATCAAGTCACTGGAAGTGGCTATATCTAACTGTAATTTCTCCAATGCTTGAATATAAGCACGAAAATGTGCACTCAAAACCTGCAAGAAGCACAGTAGACCTTTAATAATGGTTTCAGACAAAACAAACTAACTCCAACAATAGTTTATGAACTGTTTTATTGCAGATTTTGCTTCTATAAGATTGCTTTTCTGAAAGCTTATTGAGTTGCAAATTGCAACTTGAAGTAGAATTTCTACTTCCAATTTTGTCGTCCATTTAGCACTTAATCAGATATGCATATAATGATAAATGCAAATTAAAAACCATTGTAACATCCTTTCAATAAATATAGGGAGCATATTGCTGAATAAGGTGGAGATTAGAATGGCAAAACATAAGGAAAATAGATAAAGGCAGATAAAAAGTTCTAAAGCATTCACCTTGTTCATTGTGTCAATGTATGCAGCACGAACCTCAGTATATATCTCCTTGCCATGTTCCTTGAGGAAAGAAATCACATACCTACCCATTTCAACACGCAGTAAGATATTGGATCACAAGTGAAAGGTGTAAACAGACATGTAAGGCTATACGTGCAACATCTGGAAAACAGCTTCTCACTGCTTGGTAAGAGCCAGTTTGGCATTTCTGTTGCACATAGCTTTTGCAACTGGTAAAAACACAAATGAAAAAGTATGCCAAGAATTGCTATTAATTAAAAAGCATTTTGTTAGTCTTTGGTTAAAATAGTTTCTAAGGATGTTGTTTAAATATAAATTGACAAGTACAGGAGGAGGAAGAATGATTAAATGAGTTACAGTCGAAAGAGAAATTTTTATATCTGGTATATTTGTTATTCTTAATAAAGTGTATGTGCATTTTTGTTCATGAGTTATTTTAAAATATCTATGTGAATTTTTTTTTTCTGTTACAAGTCTTAGCTAATAATCAAGAATCATATTTTAAGGAGACTCTCTAAATTTGTATTTTTCCTTTCTCTTCTCTTTCCTTTTGCCTATCTTTCCCTCCTATTTTCTTCATCTTTTCCTCTACTTTTATCCTTTCCAAACACTGGCTATGATATATTAATCAATATCATAACATGCATGTACACCAGTGACAAATACGTAGATGGCCGCAGAAATATCTTAAAAAAAAAAAAGGCCAGTATGCCATAAAGACAAATCTTGGATGTAAATCATTTGTTATAGGCAGCAGATATATCATATCTGCTTTGGCTCGTCTTCAAAAGACATATTTGTAAATCATATAAAGTTATTAATTAGTAATTGTTAGAATTATGTAATTATATATTATAAAGAGTCATTTCAATAATTATATCTAGTTAGTTGATATAACCAGCTAACTTAATATATAATCTAAGATAATAAATTCATTTCAATTATTTCAGGTAAAGAAACTAAACTCATCAATCAAATCATTTCAATCACAAAAAAATAAATATCATGTCGGTATAGCATTTTAGGAAAAAAAACATATTGTATATAGTTTATAATAAAAATTTTAATTTCATCTTTAATAATACAGTTGTAATATAATTTATTTTCTTAATAGCATGTTGTTATAAGATAACAAGAACAGTAATAATAATATTATTATTATTTTTATTGTTGTTGTTGCTGTTAGCATTTTTATTATTAGTAGTATTATTATGTTATATATTAACATTATTTGTTCTCTTCATAAAAAACATTTTAATAAGAAAAAATGTAAAAATTTTATGAGATATTAGGGTTTATGATAAAATTTTAATAAAAAATCAATAGTAGTAAAAAGATAATGGTAAATAAAATTATTAAAAATATTTAATTTCACAATAAAACTACGACTCATTTAATAGTTTAATTGGAACAATATTTTTATTTAGTTATTTTTAATTCAGATAAGAACCAATTTCGAACTGAAGTAGACTGAAAATTTTGATATTTGAACTGAATTGGAGTAAGACTTTGAAGCAATTCCAGTTCTTCAATTTTTAGATCCTCAATATTTGGGATAATTCTGGAGAATTCAATCAGACCAGACTGAACCAACCTGTGCTCATCCTAGTATAGAGACAAAATGATAGACCAGAAAAACCACTGCTAACAAAAGCATAAAATTATTGAGACAGCTTACTTGTATTTTAAAAGAACACTCTGTTGGAGGATCTGAAGGTTTGTTTTGGGTTTTCTTAATGCATACAGTTTCTGAACAATGAACTCAAAGACCTGCAACAAAATATTTGCATTCAGAATATATCATTCATTCACATCTTCCAAGTTCATAAAAAGCTATTATTTTAGCAAATACAGGATATTCTGGAACAAACTCTTTAAAATTGAATAGTATTTGAAAATATTAGGTGAAAGGTAGAGATCTGCTGTCATTAAACCTATCCTTAGACATCTGGGACGAGAACAGAAGAAACATGAACGAGGTTATTCTAGAAAATGAAATAGAAAGATATCATTATTTCTCTAATGCATGCCAATATTAAACAACTACATATATTTACAAATTAAGATAGTAAGAACTAAATGTAATTCCAGAAACCATCATTTTTCAAGTTTTAATTGGAGCAAAGATGATAATGATGCAGACACCGTGCTAGGGGAAACCAAAGATTAATGCTATTATTGATCAACAGGACCCTAAGCACCTTTGAAACAGCTTTGCAGAAAATTAAACAGTTATATAGCTAGACAAACCAAGAAAATGAGTACTAATTGAACATCCAAAAGCCAACTTTTAAAGGTTTCAACCATAGCAAGCATGGCTATGATGCAGAAACCACTTTAGGAACAATTACAAGTCACTCAAAGCAATCAGACAGTGGAAAAATTATTATTCCCAATAAGAAAAAATAACACTATTGAACTCACTGTTCACAGTGAAAGAGATTGATACATCATACATAATATTGTTTAGAAGAGAAGAAGGTTTAATTATGGTAGAGGTCAATGATAAGAGTATGCAACTGTTTATTTGACAAAACTCAAGCAAGCATCGTGGAGGTTAAGTAAACAACCTTAGAAACAGCTTTCTGCCTAAGCTTTTCAAGCTCAGGTTGTACGTCTTTCAGAGCTTTTGAGCTTTTAACTAATGGATCCACTTCAATGAACTTCAGCTTCTTACTTAGAATCTCAAGAGTTCTCAAATATTCATCATTGACCTGAATTTAAACAGCAGTGTGACCATGTTAGCGAATGCAAGAAAGGGAACAATAAATCCAAATTTGCTCGATTAACCACAGATCAATATCGAGCACAGTGCCAATGTCCCCTTAAGAAAACTGGTCTATTGTCTATATACCTTACAAATGCAGCACAGGGCATAACTGAAACAACAAAGGCAGAAAAGCATAACCTATGTACAAAACACTAGAATAGCTAAACACACCAGAAAATGTGATGACAGAACAAAAAATAGTTAAATTCTACAAATGCAGCAACAAGTACATTGCATTGGCTACTTGGGCTTGAAATGCTGAAATGAGAAATGAAGAAAAAAAGAAGAGGGAAGAAAAAGGAGGTAAGATGTCCAAATCCTTCAACAAAATTTTCCTTTCCATTGACAAGTAAAAAGGAATACAATCAAAAAAAGGCGACCCAAATATCCATGGTGATTATAAGAGCTAGATCACAAAGAAAAGAAACATGAAGACAAAGAAAAGTAAAAAGGAATACGATCTAAAGACGGCAACCTAAATATACATGGTGATTATAAGAGCTAGATCACACAGGAAAAAATTAAAAAATAAAAATAAAAATAAAAAGCAAATAAATTGACATTTTCGAGTTCACTTCTGAAAAACCCAATAAGGAACAATAACTATGAAGAGGGAGAACAAATGCAAACTGTGTAAGAGGAGATGTAAAGAACTTATTGACAGTATGAATTGATAATTTTTATCCTAAGAAAGCCACCTATTCCTCCTTGCATTAAGCAAGATGGTAACACTGACCAATCTATGTCCAACAGCTGTATCATCATACAAGACAACAGCTGAGCATTTTGAATAATGAGATAAGCAATTTCCTTTAGACCTACTTAGTAACTGCATTAGCCATTCATCCATTTCAGGAATCAAATCATGAACAATTTCAGTTTTGGACACAGTGTATCCATATCAGACTGTATCGGACCGTATTAGACCAAATCAGGTGCTGCTACCATGAATTTTATAAAACAATAAGCAAAATGATAAACATTCATAAATTATCACATTATCTGAATAAATCATGTAAACGAGCAGTGTCTTGAAATAAAAAACAGAAGAAAATTTTGAAATTATAAGACTTAAGAAATTTTAAAAATTACAAGACTTAATTATAAAGCACATATTAAAGGATATTGTTTTACATTAAAAAGTCTACAAAGTAGCTGAATTACAAAAACACTGGATAGGATGTAAGAATAATTTTAAAAAGGGACTTCTTTTGCATTATTTTGGTCTTGAAAACAACAGGAGACGGAGAGATAAGTGTAGGTGTGAGTTGTTTGAAAGATAAAACTTCGTGTTTGTGGATAAGTGGCCCAAGAAATTTGGAAAAACAAAAAGGAAACAGCTAAAAAATATATTCCAATCCAACAAATGACGTTGTCTCCATAAACCTGCATCAATAAAGAAAAAAAATGGGAAAAAAAACACCATCTTCTTCAACGGAACATAGGGAGCATTGCTGCATATCGTTTAAATTGTCAATACAAATGAAAAGCTGGCAGCACCCACCAATTTCATATTTGCTACCCATAATCGGAAAATATCACTTCCGCCCCTCAAATGTCTGTTATAATACCCTGATCCATTTAGCTTACATAATTTAATAAAGATTAAAAGTCACATAAATCCTTAACTTCAACCATACAGCTATAGATTTTCTTTGCAATAAATAATAGACACACAATGTAACCTTAACGAACTAGGTCTCATTAGAATGATGTAAGACAGGTATGATGGACTAGTATTACATTGGAATTTGCACATTAGCACATGGTTATGACTATCGGGCTTTTTGGTTTGCAGACAACTAGGGCCGGAATCAGAATTGGAGCAGACAACTCCAATTCTTACTGTTTGGAACATTGACCAGAACCAAACTGCAATTTCCCATATGGGCAAAATAGCCATTCCCTCGTATACTAGGGCACTAGACCTGCATTCCCAAAAGAATAACTCAAAGAAAACACTAATCAGTCAAACGCTGGCAAAGCTGACACTGAGCTTTTTTTTTTTTTTTTAGCAAAGACACTTAACATTTGAAATTGTAAAAGTATGTAAAAAATACAAAGAAGTAAAAAGTGATACTTTATATCAAAAAGTTCAACCAGAGCAACAATCCTAAGGTACCCTTCCTCACCAAAATGTATGCTTTTAAAATTCGCTACTCCTAAAATTCTACAAAATGCATCATATAAAAGTTTATATAAACCAATTTAAATTATTGCAGGACTAACAACTATATCACATCAGGCCAATACAACACCCCCAATATTTCCTGGATCAGAACATAAATGAGCAAGAAACAAGAAACAAACTAAATGATGAAGCAATTACTTTAACATCAGGTAGATGAATGATCCAGAAGTACCTCTCCGTCAACAATTATGTCCACCATTCTAGCTGGAACTATAATGTCTTCAACAAATTTTGCCAATTGTGATTCAGCCACCTATCAGAATAATGCATGTAACATTAAATGTCAGAACTAAGAAGTATAAAGAACAATCTGAACTTTCATGGGATACAGAATAGATATTACATTCATAGTAAATTAAAATGTGGTATATACAGGCAAAGAATAGAAAAAGTTGCACACTTTTGGTTTTGGGGGGGCAAAAAAAAAATTAAAGAGGAAGTTTATGATCTTAGATGCCTAGAAGGGGAGTAGCTAATGCTATAACCTATTTTCCACACAGCACGCAGCAAAATTGTCAATCTCAAACTGCAACTTTTACTAATAAAGGAGTCCCAGTACTTTTTTTTCTTGGAAACAACAGAAATTAGAAATGCATCTGAGAGAGAAAGAGAGAAATTGAGGTGGAGAAAGCTGCACTCCAGGTGTCTATGAGAGCTCCAAACACCTCAAAATCCTGGAAGTGTCTCAACAATCTCCCACCAATAAATAGCAGGGGATGAAGACATGGTATTCTTGTTAGATAATATGAATCCCTTTTTCTTTATGCTCACAACTCAGTGGATAAAGAATGGGAGGTTTTTACAAGACAACAGCCAACATCAGCGTCTAAAGGACAACAAGTTGAGTATTTGTGGTATTCCAAAGTCAAGACGAATAAAGAAAATAATGATGCAAACATTTCCTACAAAGATGATACCTTGCGATTCTTCAGCTTCAAACCCATATCCATGGATTTCTCCTGCAGAATCTTAATGTCCGAACTTATAGAACCAATCTCAGCCTGGCACAAAACGTCTAGAAATATTAATAAAATGTAAATTAGAAAAAATTCAACTGCAAGAATGGACCATCCTTCTAGGGAAATTAAGTTACTCAAAGATGACGACATGATAATGAAAAAAAGCCAAGATTTTCAAGCAACAAATCTATGCCAAGAATACTTTTTTAAATAAATCCAATATATGCCCAGGGATTGAACAAACTTAAAATAAAAAACTTTACATATAATCCACCATGCTGTTCAGAAGTAATTCTATGTTTTTTTTTTTCCTAATTCAGATTAGAGTTGTACATGTTACTATCAGTTCACAACCAACTGGAGAAGACAGTCAGCATTGCACAAAAAGCATTAGAGAAAGCAAACAGTTCCGCTTGATCCATCCAGCCATCGACTTTTTCATTAATACCATTTTAAGCCTTCTGAGCCAATGAGTGAAACCCACCAGGAGTTGGAAACTCATATAAGTAATTTCATTATGTAGGCTAAGAAGTGTTCTAATTCAGTTTAACATAAGACACAAACTTCAACAGAAATATGAGGCTACTCTGGGTGTATGCGAACATATGGTATGGTCCACATCAATAAACATGAGTGAAACACAATAGAAAGAAAGAAAAAGCACACAGAAAAAAAAAACAACAAATAAAGGGGAAGAGAAAGTTCAGAAATGCTGAGCCTACATATGGTACCTACAAATTCAAGAAATCAACCAGAAATTTTAAAACATCTTACCTGAAACCCACTGAGAAGAGTTTCCATCTGCGACAAGATGCTGTCACAATCACGGATTTGATCATGAAGAGACACTAGATTATCACTTTCTTTTATATAATCCTGCATGGTTGACATAGTAACAATAGTAATTATCATATTAGTCATTCAAATTAAAAACAATTATATATAACAGCACACATCTAAGTGCAAAGAAAAAAGTATACTTTTTTACCCTAAAGAGTGGATCCCATATTTGTTGTGGAGTGCGTATGTGTTTGGGCTATATGAGTTAGCATTCGTTTACAAAATTGTCATGGTTTTGTGAAAGAGTGTATCGTGTCTCTGACCCTTTGTGTGTGTGTATTGTATAATTCCAAAAAAAAAAAAAGTTAAAATAGCACCACTGCAATGTGCAATTTTTTATACTCATACACAAGACTCGAGTTGCAGCAAGCATCAAGAAAGCACATTAATTATCATTCTTATAAAAAAAAAAAAAACGACTGACCTAAATTAGAGAAACGATATGCAAGGGACTAAAGGATATTTCTAAGGCCCATAAAAAAATATATTACACTTTAATAACATGTTTGTTAGATGCCATTTGATGCAGCATTATAAAATCGACTCCCATTTACAAATCAAGAACTAAATCTTAAAAACAACCACTTAATGTGAAAATGTTGACTTGGGGACCATATACACATTTTCCTTCCCACAGCACTGTAAAGTGCAAGGGGCCCCAATTACTTCACAGACAAGCATGTTTGCCGATGTTTCTTACGAGCTAAAATTACAATCATAAGATTTTGTAATTAAAGCAGTAACTTAAAACAATCCCTCTTATCTCAGATGCTTCAAATTTTAAAGGGAAAAAATGGTAAAATAATGGAAAATTATAGATGATGGGAAGTCAGGAACTGCAAACAAAAATAGTAAAAGAAGGTAAAATAAATGTAATATGTACAAACATTCCACCAAAACCCCTTCTTCCACTCACTTCTCCCAAAAACATAAAAAGTTGTAATCATGCATCATTCACAAGGCATATTCAATATCATTCCATAATTCCAATATTCTAATAAAAGCTAACAATCATGTTGCATAACCAATATTCTTTGTTATCCCCTCCCTGATTTTAGCTTTAACTTACAATTACCAAGAAAGAATAGAGAAACATTCTAGGAAAATCCACGATGGAGAAAAAATAAACATTAAATACATGTTCCTTCAGTCCAAATCCCAAATTGCATTAGATATTGCCAACTTTATATAACTTAGTTCGAGGATGCAGGGGGATTTAACATGGACCTAGACTTTCCATATATGGTACACAAGAATCTAAAGTTACCTAAACTGGCCCATATATTCCTCCCAAAAAAAAAAGAATTATATAGATGAATTTCAGGGTCCAACTGCTCAGAATGTAGATACCCTCGTACAATATATCTGAACTTTTGCACCCTTAAATCATCATAATTTGAACATATAGCAGATCAAAGATCAATCAAACATTTAATCTTAAGCAATATGACAAAGCCAACTCCAAAAACTTTGAAAGCAAACAAATAACTCTAAACATCAATCATTAACCTCTAGAAAACACACACAAAGCTCGCAATTGCACATCTTCAACGATTTTTTTTTTAATCAAATTCTTTAGAACTAAAATAGAATACTTAAGCATCCCTGTATAAAGGTTCTACTACTTGAAATGCAACATCCATCTTAGCTTCCTATTCAATTTCTGAAAAACCACAAGAATTTTTAAACAAAAAAAAAAGACAGAAGTGTCACATTTAATCTAAACCTTCCTAATGAAACCTTAAAAACTGAAAAGAGAAAAACTGACTTTAGAAATGGAGACCCCACAGTATAATTTCTGCTCAATTAAACTATTTAATAAAAATACCTTCTACATTCACAATAATAGCAAATATGAAAGGTTTTTCTTTTCTCTTTCACAACTAACATTTTTTTGCCTAACCGTTGTCAAATCCTACCTCAATAACTGATATTGTCCACCGCGGTTTAATAATAGAATAACAGTTTTTGCATGACAAACATAGTTCATAAAAGCAGGGGAACCTACCTAAAAATTAAGACTGAACATGCATTGAGCAATCATGGATTAGCAAAAGAAAAGAGGCCACAGACCTGAATTGAGTCCAACTCAACTTGTCGTAAATTGTTCTCAACTCCCTTTGTATAGTCCCTTAATGTTGTACCTTTAGACAATATGTTTGCAACTACCTACTCATTCAACAGTTAATAAGAAAAAGATACAAATCAAAATTTGATTACATAAAAGAAATAGGAAGTGTCTAGTTCAGCATACACTTGAGCCAAAAATAAATTAACAGAATAGCTTAGAGAGAATCCTCATGCTTTGCATCACAGACGAAAATTTTTGCAACATTCATGGAAGAATTATTCCACAGTTTAATAAAGCTGAGCGGACACACAGAGAGACGGTAGAGAAAGGGCTGTGCCTGTGTGCATATGATATGGACAGTGAGCAAAAAGGATAAATAGGGATTCAGAAGAAATAAACTATCATGTATTACTTCAATCGCTTAGTTGAAATCTTCTATGTTTCCATGACCAATTGAGTCAAAATCCGTCATTAAAATATTTAAACAAAGAAAAAATGTTATGTATTAATGAACAAAATTAGGCAAAGAAAACCAGATAAAGCTAAAAACTTAAACCTTTTCAAATATAAAAGAAGCAATGATTAGAAGAAACTAAATTCATAAAGGAATAAGGAAAAAAAAAAAGAAAAAGTGAATTACATCATCATTTTTGCAATCTTCCAATTCTTGCTCAAGTCCCTCTAATGAGATATCATCGCTACCATCAGAAAGAAAACAAATCATTTCAGCGTATTAAAAAGCAAAGTTACAATTAAAACAATGAAGATGGATACAGCAAAAAAAATTAACCTGGCAGCATCCTCTTCAACAGTCAAGTCCCCAACAAATGCTTCCAAATCAAAAACATTTATTGGTGCATCAAAAAATTGACCTTGCTGTAGCAATTTTCATTTCATAGTATAAATATACACAAACGCAAAAGCATGAAACAGAAGAATACAAAAATAAAAAAGGTATATCTAAAAGAGATGAATTGATAGGTTTACCTTACTGTTTGTGTTGTTTGTTGTTGTCATTGGTGTTTGCTGTAATTTCAGATTTTCCATCTGCATTAACATTAAAAAAACCAAAAAAAAAAATTCAGATCAAGCTAACACTGGCAATTCTTTCCAAGTTCAGAAAAATCAATGCCCAATCGGTAGATTAGTCCTCCAAATTAAACCCTATAACATTTATCAACACTAATCAGGTATGATCTAGAAGAAAATGAATTTTTTTTTTTAAAAAAAAAAAAAAGTCACCCAAATTGAGTGAAGTAAATTAAGTTTGTTAGTAGTTGCAGGTGTCAAATTCAAAACTTCGACGAGATCCAGTTGATGGAATTGAATCAATTAATATGGAATTATGGAGATGAGAGTGAATGTGGGAAAAGGTAATAGGAATGAGAAATGAAGACTAGATGCGGAAGGAAGACAAACGAGCCCAAAACAAAAAAGAGGTCCATCGAGGTAAGCTTTTTTGAAGTCGTTTGATAAGACAAACCAGCTAAGCTTGCATTTGCGAGATTTTTGTAATCAAACAAGATACTAAGCAAACCGAGCGAATCTTCAAGCCTAACAATACCTCACACAATGTAAAAGCCTACTTGCAGCAAGCAAGCTAAGAAACAAACTATGATTCAAGTCAGACTAACAACAACATATCCAAGAAAACAAAACAAAATCATCATCAATAAACAGGATTTACCAGATCTAGTACTTGAGTGATCCTCCTTATCTGCTTGTGGTTTTTGCATGCAGATGCAATACCA
The DNA here is from genome assembly GCA_949671775.1 of Mallotus repandus. NCBI lineage: Eukaryota > Viridiplantae > Streptophyta > Magnoliopsida > Malpighiales > Euphorbiaceae > Mallotus > Mallotus repandus. The sequence goes on along the minus strand of CATIWM010322622.1, from coordinate 8,025 downwards.
GAGAGTCAGAATCAGAGAGATGCTTAAATGAATAAACTGCACTGTGTAGCTTGTTCTTTTGCACAAAGGCTCGGATTTATTTTCATGCACTGTTACACAGCAGAGCCACTTCCATGAGATTTAATGGAGACATCGAGAACTAGCTGACTTCTTGTAGTCAGGGGATGAACAGATTAAATGATTAAATCAAATCAGATTCAAATGAATATAAAAACATCTCAATCAAAAAACCAAGGGAACATTGAACGGGAAGATGGTGAAATTAGGTAGTTTTTGGTGATTGGCAAACTCCTATTTTCAAACCCTTCAACTTTTACCTTTTATTGCTTCGACCCTTCAAACTTTAATGGTGTTACATTCAACGTTCATATTTTTTTTTGAAAAAGGTGCATTCACACTCCTAATGTTTGTACTGCAGAGCACATAAACCATTAATATTTTTTTGAACCATTACAGCACAAAATTATATTTTTAGTGTAATTTTGGCCCCTCTAATAATAGTTATATTAATGGCCGATAGACAGGGGATTCTTGTTGTGGGGCAAATATTTATATTTATGCAAATAAAAATAAAGTTGTTGAATTTATTTTTATTTAATTATAACTGTTGATATTTTTTATATTAATATTTATAAAAAATATCAATAATTATAATTAAATTAATAGTAATGTAACAGTTATAATTGCATTTATATAGATACTTATATTTATATTATAGAATGACTCTTTATTGGAATATGCAACCATTTGTATCAACATTTTGAACCATTAAATTATTGCAAATTTAATTATACTTATTGATATAATTTATATGTGTTAATACATAAAAAAATTAATAGCTGTAATTAAATAAAAATAAATTCTAACGGTAATGTTTTTACTACAGCAAGAGGACTAGGTGTTATTTTCCCATGGGAGGATAAGTCTCAAAGCAACAGGTAAGCCGCGCTCGCGAGCGAAAGAGAGGCTAATTTTGAGACCAACTTTACCAGAAAAACAGAAAAGGCTAATTTAGGTTTAGGGTTTTGGGAATCAAAAGCGAAAGCAAATGGGTAGTGAGGAAGAATCTTCTATCGAACAAGCTGCTGTTGCTCGTCGAGAGAGACTTAGGGCTCTCAAAGCTGCCCAGCAACTTCTGAACACTCCTGAAGATAACAATAACAATAACAATGCTACTGCTAATGATAATGATAATGATAATCCGAGCATGAAGTTTCGAAATTATGTGCCGCAAGACAAGGAGCTTCAGGAGGCTAAGCTTGCTCCACCAGTGTTACCCAAGTTTGAAGATCCTGTGGCTGCTCCTGCACCTCCGCCATCGGATAAAAAAGAGGTTTTTCTTTGATTTTTAATATTTCACCTTTTTTTTTCTTTTGGTATTCTTAGTTTGGATTGTATTGTATGTTCAGGACCCCTTTCTCAACATTGCTCCAAAGAAACCAAATTGGGACCTACGCAGGGATGTGCAGAAGAAGCTTGATAAGCTTGAAAGGCGCACACAGAAGGCAATGCATAAACTTATAGGTAAGAGCCATTCTCAAGTTTACTTCTCTATGGGTACTCTTACCAATGCTAATATTTGACATGGTTTATATGTATTGTATATGCAAATTAGGATACTAAACATGTAACTAAGGAGTGGTTTATTTCATGAAAAATAAGGGTGAGATCATTCCAAATCCTAGTGTTTGGTTGATTAAAATTTTACAAGGAAGGAGAATGGATTCCCCATCTATGGTAATCACTCATTTCCCTTTTTAATTTAAGGAGTAAATTCTCGTCCCCATGGGAATTATTAAAATTTATGAAATAGAATATATATTCTTGTCCCCATGGAATATATATCTAAGTCCTATAAGATATACATTTTTTCACAATTAAGTTCTAAAAGAAAATTCCTTCACAATCAAGTTTCATAAGAATTTAAAAATCTCATTGTTAGTCCTACTCTGTTAGTTCTAACAAAATGTGCTAATGTGGCATAAAAATTTTATTTTTTTTCATCTCAACTTCTATGTAATATATGTAATCCACATCATCTTATTTCTTGCCGCATCAACTTCTTCGTCTTCTTCTTCTTCTTCTTCTTCTTCTTTTATTCTTCTTTTTCAGACCACCTCCCTTTACTTGATCCTCTTAATAAATTTTAGTTCATTGGTCTCCTCTCTAGGCTGTGTTTCTTTCATCTTTTTTTTTTTCATTAATGTTTTGAGTTCCTTTTGCTTTCTATAGTGTGGAATGAAAATATTTAGTACCAGCCACAGTAAAAGCACCAGCATCACCACCGGTATCAATTCTCCATCTGAAACACATACTATAAGTAGAGCTTTGAGAAAACTAAGAAGATTGTGTTAAGAAATTTTCACTAAATTTGATAATATAAAAAATTGCAGCTATATACCTTCTTATCTTCAAAATTCTAGCAAACAAAAGCATCAGGTTCTTGCCCCATTCTTCACAATAATCGGAAATATAACATCCATCGAAAAGAGAAACTGTTAAAAGAATCCCTATTTACAACTTTAAAGTCTTTTTTTGGTTTTACCTTAATGTCAGAATATACACTGCCTCAAAGCTGAAACAAACACTCAAGAGCAAATAACAATCAAATTTAGAAAAATTCAAAGCAAAACAAATAAAAATTCAGCAGTTACTCTTAAATTGAACAGTAATAGGATCATGGAGCCTTTGATCTTACCATCAAAGACTAAATCCTCGTCCAACACTAATAAACTCAATAACAGAACCCAATCGAACAGCACTATAAGAAACTCAACCATTCCCATTGAAAATTTCTTTTGCAACTAACAGCGCCCCCATTTTACCCAAATTGATTTTGTAATCTTCCATAACATTCATAATTTCACTTTCTTCTTCCATTAAATATGCAAATCCACTCCTATTATAGCCCTCCTCGTATGAACTTCCCACTACCAACCACTAAGATTTTTGAAGTTAATGATTCATGTGTAATAAGGAACCCATATAGGAAATGGGAGAAGATGGTGACTACGATGACAGATAGGGTGCATTTGACAAATGAAAAGTAAGAAAGAGAGGTGCATAAGGAGTGAAAAATTAAAATGAAGAAGATGAAGTTGTAAAAAAAAAAAAGAAGAAGAAAAAAAATAAGAAAGCATTGAAATTAAATTTGTTTGTGTGTTGTTTGAACCTAATTTTATATTTTAATTGTAAATTTAAGTGGAACTTTGATGTGACAATTAGCTGAAGTGGCTCTATGACATGGATCATGTGAGATAATGTGTAAGGTGAAGTGTAAAGGGCATAAAGGGTATTTATACCAAATCAGCCAATTCCGTTTGAATTAACAGACTAGGACTAACAGGTATATATTTAAAATCTTATAGGACTGAATTTTTAAGGAATTTTCTTTTAGGACTTAATTGTGAAAAACGTATAACTTGTAGGACTGATTCTAGGAATATTTTGTTAAAATTTTCATTCCATTTTTTATTCCTCTTCTTTCCGATTCCGATTCTAGTAATATAAATCAAATGACCTCTAAGTGAATTATGGTGAACTTTTTGCTTTTTCCTTTGAGATAAGATATCTGTTTGTAGTGGGAACATAGAAAGGTAATTGGTCATGTTTTCCATTAGTTAAGATTTTAAAGTCTATCATATTAGTAGTTCACTTTTATGTTCCTTAAATTTGGATATCTTGTCCACATACACTTTTGTTTTATTTGATGGGCATGTAATTTTAAGTAATGTGTCACTGTTTTCTGATTTTCTTTTTAATTAAGCTTTTTCTTTTAAAAAAAATTTGTGAACTAGTCTAAAGGTTAGGATTTTCTGTCAATTTGAGGTTTAATTGCTAAAATTGAAACAAATTTATAGGATTGAGGTGCAAGTGTATAAAATTAAAAAGGATTGGCTCAAATTGAAAATCTACGAGGTTTCCTAGGGGACTTGGATCACAATACTTATCATAATTTCTCTATCTTTACACAATCTAATCGTGTTGTAGTGTACTAAGATATTCTTGTCTCATTCTTTATATAGATGAAAATTTGAGGGGGGATGGAGGTTCGGTTATAGGTTCCTTTTCACTTCAAAAACTGAACTGAACTGAACCAAATTTTTGCAAAATTAAAAAGTGAGAAAAATGTATGTTTGGAGGTTTGGTTATAGGTTTTTTTTTATTTACTTCAAAAACTGAACTGAACCGAACCAAATTTTGCTAAATTATAAAGAAAGTAATAATGTATGTTTGCGGCTTCAATTGCTGCACGCTCCTAGAGGGAGAGAATCAGAGACATAAAGAGGATTAAAGTAAATCAAAATGCTGATGGACGAGAGTTTACAATAAATTAAAGACCTATGGTGGGAAAAATCCACACTTTTATGACATTTTGCAATTTTATCCCAATTTTTTAATTTTGGCAAAATTGTCCCAATTTCACCAATTATTGGTAAATTTAGCACAATTAGGTATTTGGTCAAAATCAAATAAAATATGCTAACTTGGCATCTATAAAATGTCAGATTTACCCTTTTTATTATAAAATCTATAAAAGTCTATTGGCATAAAAAAATCTAAAATTTAAGATTTTGGCAATTTTATCCAACTTTTAAATTTTAAAAAATATTTTAATTTAAAACTATTTGATTAAAATTAAATAAAAAGTGTTTACATGATAATTGAAAAACTAAAATCACATGTAATAAATTTCTAAATTTATTAATGACTATTATTTTAATAAATTTTAAAAAATTATAAATATATATGTTTGTGTGTATGCATTTGTGTGTATATGTATATATATAGTCAAATATGATAAAATAAAGTTAGATATTTTTAACTAATTTCAAATAAATTATTATGAAATGCTTTTAAAATTAAATTATTAAGAATAATAATTTTTATATTAAAAATATCTTTAATTTTTAAAATTATTATAATGATAATCGTTTATAAATTTAACAATTTGTCAATAGTAAATTTAATTTTTTACTATTGTGTCTATATTTTTATTTAATTTTAAATAAATAATTATTTGTATAAAAATTAAATAATTTGATGAAATTACAATATTTTATTAAAATTTAAGGTTAGGATAAAATTGCCAAAAATTTCAAATGTTTGGATTTTTTATAGCAATAGACTATTAGCAAATTAAGAAGGGTAAATTTGACATTTTACATGATGCCATGTCAGCATTTTTATTTAATTTTGACCAAGTAATGATTTGTGTTAAAATTGCCAAACATTTGATAAATCAAGACATTTTTACCAAAATTAAAAAGTTGGGATAAAATTGTAAAATGCCACAAATGTCTGGATTATTTTTCACCAATAGGCCTAAATTAAATTTCAAAACCCATTCTCAAGTGTTGTGGATGAGCTATCCCACCTGTAATTTAGCATACTGCCTAAGTTGCATGCACTGATCATCTTTGTGTGTTCACATTTTTTCTTGCCTTTTACCTTGTGCCAGTTGGTTTTTTAATTTTCTTTGAATTGCTTACTTGATTTTGTACTTGTATCATCTTATTTCAGTATAAGACATCTTCAACTTGTCTTTTTGGTTTATGGTTTAAGCGGGAAAAGCAGGAAAGGTGCTAAATTCAACCCTTTTTAGAGCAAACTAAAAGAAACTTCTCCTCTTTCTGACACAGAAATTTATATTACAAAAAAAGCATGTACTTAAATTGCAACAGCCAGTTGAATTTGTTGGACCAGTTACCTGGCATTTGATTTAACGTCCAGTTTTTAGAACATTGGTTTTCACCCACATGGCTTTGGCAGTAGGATGTTAATATCTGCTGACACATAACATAATGGTATTATATAATGGAAGTTTGGCCTCTGATATGATTTTTCTTGATTTGATAATGTGAAATGAATTATAAGTGCATTAAAATTGAGCTTTTATTGGATGTAACAACCACGTTAGTGCTTTTGCATTGTGATGCAAATAACAACCTTACTGGTCAAATTTCTCAAATTCTCCAACTCACTGCTGAATGCTGATATCATCATTCACATCTTTCAGTGCCAATATGATGGCAGCAGGGCAATTTTCTCTTTTGTTTATGCATGTACTTGCTTTGTTTGTTTATTTGTTCTTCCCTCTGTTTTTCAACCTTTCCTAACCCTTCTACATTTTCTTTAAGACGTCCGTCTAACCCATCTACCTCATTTCCTAACTCATCACTCATGGTCACAAAGGAAAAGTTATAGAGGTTTCTAATAATTTTGCAGCCCTTGACTTTAGTTCCAAATGGATCCAGTTCGTCCACAGATTTTTCCCCCCTACTTCAGGTCTGTTTAATATTTTATTTCTAGGGTGCTTGTTTCTTACCAAATACTAGCAATCGAAGTGCACTGCTCTTATTTAGCCATATGAATCTTCTGATGTAAATAATTGGCCATATGATAAACTGCCTATTTTTTTAACCAAGATGTTATGTTGTAACTTTTTATTTATTTTTTCCATTGTTGCAGAGGAACAAGAAAGAGAAAAACAGCTGGATGAAGATGGTGGAGCAGTTGAGGAGGATTAGCAGCAGAAGTCATCTCATCTCATCCAAGGATTTGAGGAATCCCTTGTATTCACAATTAAGGATAGAATTATAGTTTTTTGGTTCAGCCAAATGTTGTAGCTGATTGAGATAACTGATTGGCTTTTTTCAGCGTTGGAAGTTGCATGTTAGATAGGTTAATTAATGTGGTTCTGTCCAATTTCTTTCCATGATGGCCACACATTCCAAAGTTGCAAGTTAAATAGTCTAACCAAAATGGCTCTCTTCTATTTGATTTGTGTAAATTTCATATAGAACTTGATGATAAAGTGGGAAGCCTCGGATTTTGCATTTGGAAAATGTAAAGCAAGTTTTAGGTTCTGCACCTTTTTTTTTTTTTTCTAACATTTCTTCAGGACTGTTATCATCTTGTAATCTTGTGCTTGCTGTGATGGATATGTTACCATTTTAGTAGTGAATTCAGCATTATGAATGGGATTTATTCGACTTAGGACTAGCTCATTATATATTTATATAATGAAAATGTTAACCATATCAATACTGTGGCAGCTTAAAATGACCTCGGGAGAGTTTTTTTTTTTTCTTTTTGATATATAGAATATTAACTTCATAACTTATGATGATTAACTTCTCGTAAATTGTAATAAATATAAATTATTTTCAGTTATTATTATTATTATTTTATAAAAGATTGGGGAGCTTAACGTCAGGAAGTGCACCTAGGTATTTCAACTATGTTGGCACCCTCTTAGCACCTGGGCATCCTAAGTATTTTCAATTATTAATTTCATAATTTGTAGTCATTAACTTAGATTAATTTATGACTATTATTTTTAATTATTAATTTTGTAATATAGTCATTAAGTTAGGTTAATTCATGACTATTTACAAGTAAAACAATAGATTCTCTTTAATAATTAAAGATATTAGAAATTAGTTAAATTGTAACGGTTATAAATTATTAATTCGTAATTATTTCAATATTATAATGGTATATATATATATATTTTTTACCAAAATATTATAATGGTTTATGAAACCATTTATAACAGTTTTATTAATTGATATTTTAACCTATGAATTATCAAAACTAATACATATTATTTAATATTTATACATTATTTTTTAAAGTTTTATTAAATATAAATACAAAAACCATTATTATAAAACAGTCACTTGAACTAAATTGGTTTTCAAATTCGTTTTTTATCAGATCACGTAAAACCTCTATTTGATAATTGATTTTTCTAAAAACTATATAAGCATTATGATAGGATGGTTTTTTTTTTTTTTTTTTTTTTTTTGTATTGGTAGGTCTTTTCATTTATGTGTTGAACATCATTTGCTTCTATCAATTTTCACTCTTATTTTAATTTAGAGAAATGTACAGGATTTGGCTGATTTTTTAAAAAAAATTACATGCTTACCTTTTTTTCTCTCTTGCCCCCTTATTTAACACATATTTGAGAGTGAACTTCTTTTTTTTTTTTCTTTTCCCTTTTTATTCTCTTTTTCC
>CATIWM010322620.1:0-20169 GCA_949671775.1 Mallotus repandus | reverse complement strand
TATATATATATAATTAAATAAATATATAATGAAAATGTAAAATAACATTAATAAAATAATTTAGGTAGAAATTCGTAGTAGAACCCTAAACCACAAATATAAAGCCATTCGGCTTTTTTATTTTTCCAATGATTGTCGATTTTCGAGAGTTAAGCTTTCACCGAGCTACCATCCATAGTCAATCTCTTACTACAATATTTACTTGCAGTTCCCGAGAGCTAAGCATCAACTGAGCCATTTGTCTCAGTAATTAGTTGAACCATAAATCACAATACGCCCGAGAACTATGCATCAACTAAGCTTCATAAATTAATTTTTCTTAAATAAGGGTCCGACTAAAAAATGATTACTGGTATGCACACGGTCCTGATGACTATCAAAGCAATTGAATGGTATTTTCTGTGTAATACAAGATATATATAGGCTGAATAGTAACCTATGTAACAATAACAAAATAATACAACAAAAGAATAATAAAGTGATAAATGTGAGAAAAAAATAATAACAATATAGTAACAAGACTGTTATAACCTGAATTTTTATAAATTATAAAATTAATTTTCTGGGATTTGCAGTGTTAATAATTGTTTTATTAATTTATGATATTTGATTATTAGTGAAATTAAATTTGAAATTCTTTGTGTCGAATATTATTTTAACATTATTAAAATTATTACTTATGTAAAATTATTAACTTAGTGTATTTTAATACACTTTAAAATTGTTAAGTATATATATATATATATTGTGGTGAGAGTTTAATTATATTATTATTATTATTATTACTATTATTATTATTATTATTATTATTATTATTGATATTTCTTATTATTATTTTTATTATTATTATTATTATTGTTACTACTTTTATTGTTATTAATATTGTTATTGTATTTTTGGGTATCATTATTATTATTATTATTGGTCTTTTATATATATATGTTTAAAGTTAAAGTTAAAGTTTAAAAAAAAAAAGAGGACCATGGAGAATTGGACATGTGGGTGTCCATTCTCCATAAAAAGGAGAGTTTTATTCTGCAGAAGGAAATTTGCGAGAAAGAATAGTTTAGAGAAGAAATTTTCATTTTAATACCAAATATTTTTCTTTTTCTTTTCCATTTTCGTTAAATACCCAAACAAACTCCGATCAATCCCAAATTTGAATCATAGACTCCTCTCATCCTCTTCTACCTCCTCGTAATTTTTATTTTGAAAGAAAACGTCTAAAAATGCCCAGTATTGAAGGAGACCAATCAGCCATTTTTCATCATTTTTTAATGTTTCGGCTTTTTTCCGGTAACTTGGTTGGTTCCATTTTGTTCCTCTCAATGTCAGGATTGTATAGCCACTGACTGTGCGTCCTATCTACTTCCATAGAATATTTGGCGACTATTTTTAGGTATTTTTAGTTATTTGTGAATTTAAGTTTTAGTTTCATTTTATTAGATATAGTTGCTTTGAGATTATTTGATCTAAAGGTTGTGATCTTGTTAATTGTGATTTTTATTTATTTTTCTGAATTTTTGGAATTTGTCGAGTTCGGAGGTTACTGTTCGCGATACTGTTCTGTACAGTCCTGGATCAGAAAATTTTTATATTTTAATAAATTCTATATATTATGTAGATTAAACTTCATGAAGGAAGTTTTGTGAAATTATATGTAGAATTTTTATCATGAATTTTTGAAGGTTTATGTGAAAAATGAATTTTTGGAAAAATTAGTATAAATGAGTAATTTTAATATTTTAGTTGAAATTATTGTTAATTATTATGTTTTGGACAGTTTTTGAGAAATAAATAGTATTAAAATAATATTTATGAATTATTTCCTATTTTTAGCTAATTATTAGTAATTTCCGGAAAATTGTTGGAATTTAGCAAATTATTTGATTTTAATTGAAATTGTTGTTAATTACTCGGTTTTAGACTATTTTTGACTGATAAAGGTATGAAAAATAATTTTTATAGTTATTTTCAATTAATTGTTAATTAGTGATAATTTTGGGGGAAAATATATGGAAAATAAACTTATTTATTATTTTTAAATTAAATGAGTATTTTATTATTTTTTATGATAATAATAAGTGATTTTAATAATTATTTACAATTTATGCTAATTTAATTGTAAAATGAAATTTTATTCCATTTATGAATTTTATGAGCAAAACATTATTATTAACTAGAATTTTATCATTTATTTGGAAAATAAATATTTTTAATATTTTTATGAGATATTTTGCTGATTTGAGAAATTATTATATTTTTACATATATATTGTGGTGTTGGTTCTAGGTTGGGCAATAAATGTAGTTCGTGGGCCCAATCCGAGAAATTAATCTGTGAATATCTTTGAAGTGTGCTTGCGTGCAGGTTTGGCTCTACTTTTGTAGAGAGATATTTGTTTTATAAAGGAGACTTTGCCGAATTTTTGGTATAATTCTCGTAAAACATGACATCGGGTCGGTCCTAAGTTTTGAGTCTTAGTTGAGTCGTTTCCTAGATCGAGTCGTTCTTTAGAAATCTCTAAAGTATAAAATTAGGAATTTATTTCTAATTATTTATTTATTATTATTTCTTTTAGTTGCACCGCGAGCTAGGCCTTCCAGGTCGGGCCAGCCGAACCAGAGTAAAGGAGCGCACACCTGTGAGTTATTATTATATGTATGCATGGCATGTAGAATTCATTATTTACATCCATATTTTTAATAAATATGAATTTATGATTATTTATTATAATTTTATATATGCATACATTTATATTTCATAAATATGGTCATGCATGCATATATATGTTTCTATAAGAATGTTTAATTACAAATTTTAATTTCGTAATATGGAAGCGTATATTTATGATGAATTATTTATTTATTTGGAATAAAATATTTTTGGAGGATAGCCATAGAACGTGCTACTTAGTGGGTTACACTAGGACTGTTGCGCAACAATACGCTAGATGTTAGGATATGATTTATTGATTGATGATTAAATGATATATTAAGAATTGTGGTTGAGAAGTGTGACTGTTGTAGCTTGGTTGACTTAATGTTTCAGGGCCAGTCATGCCAGTAGTGGGACTGCGGGAGCTCAGTTGACTCATTATCTCGGGGCTAGTCCACTGTCAATTTGGAAAAGAAAAATATTTTGGTATTTAAGTGAGTATGTTGGCTAATGAGGTTTAGCGATTGAGGATGCGGAAATAGTAGGGTTCTACTTCGATCCTCTAGTAAAATAAATTATGAAAAATATTTTCAAGCATCTGTGTGGATTGTATGTATATTTATATAAATATAAATATAAATATACGAATATTATTATTGATGTTTGTGTGTACGTGCATTAGGTTACATGCATATATATAATAATGATCCACTCAGTGAGGTCTGACCCCCTCAATTATTTTTTAGGATTCTTCTCGTCAGACCTCTACTAGAGTACTCTTCGTCGGACTCTTTCTTCACCGGCCGATTTATGTAAATTTTGAACTGTCACTTTTCTTATATTTTATTAGACGTTGCAGTAGTAGTATATATTGTTGTAGTATTTGATGTTATTTTAGACTGAGTTTCTCTATTTGAATAATTATTTGAGAATATTTTATTATGATATGATATGGAGTTTTCATTATATTATTAAAGTTTTAATTCTGAGATATTTTTATATGTATGTTGAACGTTTGAATTGTATTTAAGGCTTGCTACGGGTTCCGGATTCGTATGAATTTCTATTCCCTAACGCTGATCATGACTCTCGAGTTTAGGTCGTGACAAAATGCCATTCATGTCTCAAGTCCATTAAGTGTAAATGATGTTCTTTTTGCTTGTGTTAAAAATGCCTAACTTTCAAATAATAATTTATGGGTAATGATGATAAATACAAGCAAGCATATGCTTCTTTCCATACAAGAGTAGAGATAGCAAAATGAAAAGGAGCACATGCTCAAAACCCCATATTATCCATGCACAAGTAAAGTCTTAGACTAATTTACTAATATTTTTGAAATTTGGCCAAGCTCATTAAGAATACAGAGAAATCCAATTTGTATGCTATTCTAAAATATTTTATGATATGAAAAATCTAATATGATAAGAAAATAAATTAGGAAAAGAAATAAAAATTCAGAAAATTTGTCTCTCACCTTCTGCAACCTCTATGAACAACAATTGTTAAGCTGATTAATCTCCATTAGACAAAGAAAACCTTTCTTTTTTTTTTTTTTTTGTTGAAAACTTCCATTGGACAAAGAAAACTCTTCCATACCTAACAAAAACACCGTATGCACCATTTTTATCTTCCTTTTAAATAATAATTTTAAAAGAATTTTAGTTGTAGTTAAATAATTTAAATTTGTTTAAATGTACATATTGAACTTTCAAATTTTTATTTGACTGGATTATTTTTTAGAGTTTTAGTTGTAGTTAATCATCATATTTATGAATTTAATCTATTTAATCTATCCTATTGGATGTAATTATTTAAAATTTAACATTTAAAATATATGATAAATAGAATTTTTTAAAATCAAGTAGAGATTTTTATCTTTATTAAAATTTAAAAATAATAAAATATAATTTAACAATATACATGTAGCTTTTTTTATGAATTTCTATCCTAGGTGGCACTTTATATTGATTTTTCTTTGCTTTAATTTTATATAGATATATAGATAAGATTATTTTTATCTTCAAATAATGTAATATACTTGGCACGCGACATGGCTGATTATTGGATTAAAAGTGGGGGCAATTTGAGCTGACTTAGCACCTAATCATTTTCAGATCAGCCGAAAAGATTATATTGATATTTTTTAAAAAAATTTAGATATTTAATTAAAAAAATTAAATACTCAAATAAAAAAAATAAAAAAATTTAAACACCAAACTTGTAATTTTTCTTGTACAATACAATGATGAAGTTTCCCACATCACACAAAGTTTGGAATTTGGGTTGGCCTGCTTGATAATGGGCCAACAATAGAAGCGAATGCTATGCAATTCATCTTTCCTTTATCTTAGAATTTGAACAATGCCCAACCTCAAATCACTTCAGTGTTGGGTTCAATTTACTTTGGGGTTTTTTTTTTTTTTTTTTTTTTTTTTTTTTTTTTTTTGCATTGGGTTCTAATTAATAAAGAAAACAAATTATTTTCATTCAATTATTATACCATGAACAATTGAATTTTTTCTGTCATGCCCATAAAAAAAAAAAAAGGTTGGAGAATGATAATAAAGATGAATGAATACATCAATAAGGTATTATTGATCAATTTTGCTGAAGTCCACAAACGTTATATATATCATGGTGCTGGTTAGGTTGGAGCTGTCCAAGTGTTGACGAGAAGAGAGGTCCCCCAGCACTCGAATAAAAGAAGATACCAAAACCCGACAGTAACATTAATGGACGTAGCACTTTATAAGGCTGCAATTTCACATTGCCTTCTGTTTTTCTTTCAGTCATTTTTGGGGCTGTAATATATTCGTTGTAGAAAATTTTATTTACTTCCTAAGAAATTATTTCAAGAAAAATAAAAAAAAAATTAATTTAATTTATGGTTCTGATTTTTTTTTTTTTTTTAAAAAAAAAACATTTCTGCGATAAGTAAGTGGGTCACATACTCCTATGGTATCATGATTTGCATTCACAATTACCTCTCCTACTTCAGAGGAAGTCTAATTGGTGTCTTCCTTGAAGATCACTAAGGAAGTTGAGAGACGGTCTAACTTGGATGATTTTTCCACGGAAAAATGCTCTACGTACGCATGGTTTAATTGGACATACTTTTCAAAGTTTATTATTGGAATTTTTCTTCTTATTATTAGATACCTAAGCTAGACAGCGACTGTACTGTTATGTAATTCATGTAAATCACGCTTCAATGGCAGGTTGATCTTGACTAATACTTCCGTCAACAACAAACATTGAGCGGGTCAGTTTTTCTCTTTATATGCATGGCTGTGGCTGCTGCTGATGCTGCTTTATACATTTCACCTTTCCTTTGTTCTTCAACATTTCCTACAAACGAATTCTGCTTATTTAATTTTCATTTCCTACATACCCTCTTTTTTAACTATAAACTCTTCAGATTTTCAAGGAATAGCTAATTTAATCAGGCTTATTCTCATACTGTACACCTAAACATGGAGATACAAGCATGTCCTTCTTCTTCTTCTTCTTCTTCTTCTTATGTTTTGCTGTTTTCTGCTGCTGTTTCTGCAGTCGCTTGTACCTTGTTTTTCACTATCTCTGCGCTTGTATTTGCAGTAGGTGAGTTCTTCTTTCTTGGGTCCATTTTCTTTTTTCTCTTAGCAATAAAGATATCTAGTGTTGCCATGATTAATTCATACAATGTAAATTTCCATGGTGAAATTAATCTAGCAGATTGCTTAATATATCTTAATAAATCTAGCTGGACATGAAGGATTCTTTGGAAATTAATATATTATAGCTTGTAATGTTAGGTAACAAGGATGCGTAAAGCAAGGAAATTCGTTTTCGTGTCGAAAATAGACACTTCCTAGGATTGCTACCAGTCTTTTTCTATGGGGGAAACCATCAACATGAAGTTTAACAAATAAAATCCCATATTCTAGCTAGGTTATATTAAAACACTTACGTAGGACACCCTGTTCTCCGACTGACCGACACAAGAAGCCATTTTTTTTAAAAAAAAAAAACCATTTTAGAATATTGAAAGTTAGTTGAACATTTCAAATTGGCGGCTGAAACTGTTTCTTCTTCTTCTTTTTTTCTCCTTCGTTTTGCCTTTGAAACAAATATTGCCTTTTTCCTTTTTTTAACAATACAAGCTTATTACTTATAATTTTCTATTTATATGTATAGTTGGGACAACATTGGGAGCCATTTCTGGAGGTCTGGTTGGAGTCAAAGCCAAGAGTGGGTTCCTTCATGGAGCTACAGTTGGAAGTGTTATGGGCTGTATTCTCTCAGCTGAAATTTTTAAAGCATCATTTGCTGCTTGGGACGATGATGATTGTGCTGTGGGTTGCTTCATTTCTTTGGTATGGTTCTGCTTTATATTAATAATTACTTCATTGACATAAAATTATAATTTGATTAAACTCGTAAACTTGTATTTTAAAGACTGAAAATGCTAAAACTGTGATTTGACTAATCTGATAATTAACTTTTGTCTTTGAAGATTGAAAACGCTTCCGGCCGCCTGAAAAAAAGACTTGTCGGAGGAAGATTTAGTCCAACCATGCATGCTGTGGAACAAAGTCAGGTAGTTTTACACATATAAGCCATATATGTTCTATTAATCATTGTGTAAAATGTACAAGCATATTAACTACTATGGTTCAATTTCATCAGGCAGATGCTGCGCACATAATGGGGAAACAGGTTCACAGGACACGGGAAACTCCAAAGGTTACACTCACAGACAAAAACATAGCAGACATGCTGTGGAACGAATCATCCTGTTCGATTTGTCTTCAGGTTGTTGACTTTATTACTCTCAATTTACATAACCGCTTTTTTTTTTTTCTTCTTTTCAGACCTGATGCGTCAGTAAATATTAGTTTAATTATGTTTCTTGTTCTTGTCAAATGATCGCACAGGAATTCCAATCAGGTGAATCAACTTGTTTCTTGCCCCGTTGCCACCACACTTTCCATCTACCATGTATTCGAAAATGGTTTATCGGACACAATTCTTGCCCGTTGTGCAGAGCAAGATTATCAAGAACGTGGATAGCCACGGCGTGTAAAATGCGATAGCAAGCAAGACATGAGAATTAATTGACTCTTTAATTGCACAAATTTAAGATTTAGATAAAAATATTGCTTGTAGACTAATGCAGAACAAGGGCCCTAATAGTGCAGAAATCCCGTAGATAAATAGAATTATTCAATCGATTGGAAAAAAAAAAAAGAACTATTCAACTAGGATCATTCACATGCATTATTATTATTATTTTAAGATGGGTTATAAAAGGTTGATACACAGGGCTTTTGCGTTTCTATTGCACTCCTTCAACATTCTTCCAGCCGGCAGGAATGCAGAAAAAAACGAATTACCAAATAATAAGTGCCACATACGGTTCTTACAAAAGTTTCGGAGTTCTTGAACCAAAGAATTTCCATGTATAACCATAAAAACTAGACAAACAGCTCACTGCACTCTCTAGTTGAGATGCCACGCCACTTTTTGCGGAGTGGAATGGTCCAAGCTTAAAACTCTAAATAACTGCACAACTCAAGCCTGTTCTCACTGGAAAATGGATTAAAATGAGAAACAAACCACTTGCTTCATCAGGCTCAGTTTGCGGCATCACGACTGTAGTACTGATCCAATGTCTTTGCTGGAATTCGGTGCAGAAGCTCACGAGGGAATATACGAAGTAGTGTCCATGCCAGGTCAAGTGACTGGAAGATGTTGCGGGTGTCATAGGCCCCTTGTGCCACAAATTTTCTCTCAAATTTATCCAGAAATTCCAGATAAAGCTGGTGGCCAAAAAAGGGTAAAACCAAATGCATTAGTGTTTTACTGATAATCAGTTACATTGGACAAAGAATCTAGCAAATTATAATCAACAAAAAGATGGTAGCATTCATGTAAGCAAACAGAGGGGGGGGAGAGAGAGAGAGAGAGAGAGAGAGAGAGAGGACCAGATCCTCAGAAGAAAGTGCTTCCTCTCCAACTACAGCTTTCATTGCCTGGACATCTTTTCCAATAGCATAATTTGCATACAACTGAGGTTCAAAATCAGAAGAGATCAAGTAAGAGAGCATAGACAGAAATAATGGAGCGTTTTCCTAGGCTTAAAACTCCAACAAGAAAAAACCTGATTAGACACATCAGCATGGTCTCGACGAGTCATTCCCTCACCAATAGCACTCTGCAATATATGGAAAACAACACCTCCTAACAATGAATTCCTTAAGTTGTGCATCTACCAGCAAGGAGTCAATTAGCATAGAGGAATGGCATGTCGTACCTTCATTAATCGAGAGAGTGATGGAAGCACATTGATTGGCGGGTATATCTGCTCATGAGAAAAATCAATAATTACACAGTTGGTACACTGAACAACTAGCTTAACCAAAAAAAGGCTACAGCAATCAACTAACAGAATCAGAAACTAAACTGCAAATTATGTCATAGGAATAAATTCACATTGTTAATGAAACTTACAAAGTTCACTACATACAGAAAAGAAGCTACTAATAATATGATGGCTGAATAATGAAAAAAAATTCAGAGAAATATGCAGAAATTGACTGGGAGTTTCCAAATCACCTGCCGATTCTGAAGTTGCCTATCGATGTATATTTGACCTTCAGTGATATAACCAGTAAGATCTGGAGTAGGGTGAGTGATATCTGTTTAAGGACAACAAACCATAAGTGACTCAAGTACAGTGTTGCACAAAGCACAATGTTCTTTTCAGTGAGTGCAAAAATACCATCATTAGGCATGGTTAAGATTGGAATTTGAGTGATTGAGCCCTTTCGCCCTTCAATACGTCCTGCACGCTCATAAATTGTTGCAAGATCAGTATACATGTACCCAGGATATCCACGCCTTCCAGGCACTTCCTCTCGGGCTGCAGATACCTGGAGTCAGGACAGTAATAGGTCGAATCAGTCAACAGCACAAAGTCTGATAAAAATCTGAGTGAAAAATATGAGAACTTTATGTTTCAAATGTTGCAAGACACATCAACATTAAGTGCACTGCCCATTGACAGGCGTGACACGTCAAGAACATTTCGACAAGATAGAATTTGTTACCTCACGAAGTGCATCAGCATAAGAACTCATATCAGTTAGTATGACCAGAACATGCTTCCCACATTCATAAGCTAAATATTCTGCAGTTGTGAGGGCAATTCGAGGGGTGATAATTCTCTCAATGGTGGGATCATTGGCCTGCCAAAAAAAAAAACGATACATAAGAATATCTGCAGAAAGAGCCTTTCAAAAAAGCAGACTCTGGCAACAACCATATCAAAGGATGGACCAAGAAATTAACTAAATTGAAATTACCAAGTTTAAGAAAAGGGTCACTCTCTCCATAGATCCATTTTCCTCAAAGTCACGCTTAAAAAATTGAGCAGTCTCCATGTTTACTCCCATGGCTGCAAATACAATGGCAAAATTGTCCTCTTCCCCATCCTACAGAAAAGGTCATGGCACAGGGTAAAAAATTACACACTTCTCAAACAAAAAAGATATATAAATAAGACAAACAAAAGGCAACTAATTTATTAAAAAGGAAACAACTATATTAGGCTAAATAAAAAGAAATCCGAAAAGAGAAAACGAACATGGTTCAAACTGAACATATTTTTGCATATCTCAAACATATTTTTGAATTCATGAACCATCATTTATCAGCAACATCAAAGACAATATACCTCCAAGAGATTTCCAGATTTTTCAAGCCTCTTTACAAGACCAGCTTGGCGACAGATTTGGGCAGCTATTTCATTATGAGGAAGACCAGCAGCAGAAAAAAGGGGAATCTTCTGACCACGAGCAATAGAATTCATAACATCGATGGTAGAAATTCCTGTCTGTATCATCTCTTCAGGATAGGTTCTCTCACTGGGGTTGATGGAACTTCCTGCGGAAGACATCCAACAGGTTGTAATCAGAATCAAAAATAGAATCTGAAGCGTCACTGATAATTGTGATATCCATAATATCTCCCACCAGAAATGTCGAGGTAAGCCTCGGGCAAAATTGGAGGACCATTATCAATAGGTTTTCCAGAACCGTTAAATATGCGGCCAAGCATATCCAATGATACAGGTGTTTTCAAAACCTGCAAAATTAACATTGCAAGGACCATAATAGTATTAGTACATAAAGTCAGATAAAAAATACATAGTGAAAAAAGGAATACATAAACATACATACAAATCAAGGAAAAAGACAGGTGGCAAGGTGTGTGCTTGCTACTTAAATGAAATTTGAACAATCCTACAACTATACAGTGTATGACTGTTCAAATTTCATTTAATCTAATAGAGTATAATCACGCATCAAAATAGCCAAGCAAATTTCCTTTAATTGTGATTCGAGGTGCACCATCAAAATCCATGCAACAATCAAACGACTCACATAGGTTTCCAATAATTCATGTATTTTGCACATTTTCAGAATGTAGATAGTCAAATGGCTTATATATCTCATTCACCAAACTGAATGGCCAAATAATAATTCTGGACCAATTTCCATTCCAAGAATCAAAGAAAGAAAGACTTGTACCTCCCCAGTGAATTGCACAGTAGTGTATTTGTTATCAATACCAGATGTCCCTTCAAAAACCTGCAAAAAGGGAAAAAACAGAAATCAGAATTATAATGTTAAATAACTTCAAATCATGCGGTGCATCAGCTGTCATGATTGAGTGTGAGATGGAATCAGCAGAAGAAAAGCATCACTAAAATTGATGCCTTCCAATGGTGGATCCCACCATTTCAGTCATCTCTTTTGTTTCTTTATGCACCTTGCTCAGGCGAACACTCAATTAACTTAAAAAACTTGAGAGAAGCCCATGATTTAGGCGCAAAATTATGCCCAATTACTTGAAACTTAAAACATGAAACATGATAAAAACCAAAAATTAAAGTAGCTTATATTGATCGAAACCACGTTGAAGACAAACACAGGACCTGGACAACAGCTTTCTCGCCATCAACCTCTAAGACTTGGCCACGGCGAGTCGTTCCGTCTCCCAACCTAATATTGACAATCTCCTGGTACTTTGGACCCTGCAACAATTTAAGCCTTGTGCACGTTACCATATAAACGATACACAGACATTATTCAACTCCAAAGAATCGCACAACAAAACCAACCTTGACTTTGTCCAGAATAACAAGAGGTCCAGCAACACCAGACACAGTTCTATACTCTGCAGATAGAATAGCTTATTAGGATATATACTGTAACAGCAGCCAAAGATCAATTACATGATTTCAGAAAGAAATGTTTAAAAACATTAAACGACTCTAACCCATTCCAATCTCTAGAGTTCCTTGCTCCATATCAAAACTCTTCTCGGCAGCTCCCATCCTTCAACTCTCTCTCTCCCAGAGTGATTGAAGAGAAGCGAAATCAGTAATAGTTAATTTTCAACTGCGAAAATCAGATCTGATGAGGCAAATTCACAGAGGGAGATGAGCTTATCTTTTTAATAAATGTCAAAATGAAC
The DNA here is from genome assembly GCA_949671775.1 of Mallotus repandus. Lineage (NCBI taxonomy): Eukaryota > Viridiplantae > Streptophyta > Magnoliopsida > Malpighiales > Euphorbiaceae > Mallotus > Mallotus repandus. Next base: position 7,986 of record CATIWM010322620.1, on the reverse strand, counting down.
TCGCTCTCCGGTTCGCTTGAGATCCGGGTTTTTCCTCAGTTAACGGTTTTTTTTTTTTTTTTTAGTATTCACGGATGCGTCGTGTGTTTTCAACTTTCTTCTGTTACTGTTTTTTTTTTTTAATAAAGGTTAGCTGGGATTTTAGCGCTTCGCAGATAATTGATTGTAATTTTTTAATAGCATTAAAAGAATTTTTACCATTTAACAAAGTCATCATCGAATTTTTTTCTATTTATTGACTGCAACAAAATTACCAAGATTAATAAACATATGTTTCAAAATCAATTGGATTAAAAAGATGATCTTTTTTATCCAAAAAAAAAGTGAAAAGTTCATTGATGATATATCAATTGATTTTTATTTTTCATATTTATGAATTTATATAATATACTACACCCTTTTTTTCAATTAGGGAAAAAATTTATCTAAGATAGAACTCATGATAGATGATGTCATGAAGAGAATTTTTATCATTTAATTATTCAATTTTTAATAAAATATTGTCTATCTTAAATGTATGCAAACTTAACAATCCACCATAATGTATGCATGTTTCCAATAATTAGTAATATGGGACAATAGTTAATTTTCTTTAATAATTTTCAAACAGTAAAAAACAGGCAACATCATTTGTAATTTTGCCTATGAACATTTTGTTCGTTTTTCATTGCATTGAGAAACAAAAAAATGATTGTATCTCCTTACAATTTCACACACACAAATTGTAATAATGTCATGTGTCCTTTTTTTCTCTCTCTTTTTTAGTATATATGGTCCCAAATCAATCATCTTTTTTTTTTTTTTTTTTTGGGTTACATAAAGCTTATATTCATCTCTCTAATGAATTGGGGCAATGCATGATATCTCCTTTAAGGCTTTACCAACTATGCAAATACTGGAATATGAAGCATATGAAAAAAAATAATAACATAAAAGAAAAGGGAAAATGCTTGTATTTTATGAACACAATGATGTTGGTAGCTAGGTAAGTGAAAATGGACATAACAAAGGAAGGTGCAAAGAAGGTTCTTGGTTATAGTCCGGGACTCTTGGCCATTTGGCAGGCACATCACTCACCACATCTAAACAACAACGTGTCTGCATTATTTTTGTTTTTTCCCAGTTATGTTAAGTGGCTCTTTGTTAAGAGGGAGAAGCCACAAACAATTATTGACACACATCCAAAAATCATATATATAAAGATATCATTGAAATCAATCCAACAAGTGAGATCTTAACCCAAGAAAAATCAGATAAAATTGTGTTATGGCGATTATTTTTTTTGTTTACAGTGTCATAATTTTATATGGGGGGAGTGATGCATCAATCCCTTGGTCTCCCCCACTTCAATTCGTAAGTCGTGAGTACAAACACATTACTCTGGCGACCAACAAACCAGTTAGAAGAATAAAAGGGTGTAAATATAAGAGGAAAAAAGAAAGAGTAAATTACATCTACCCTATGTTGTAACAATATTGTATGCCGTCTTTGTGGGATGTTCCACCAATGTGTCTGGAATTCAAACGTAATTCACCCTTACTGTCACCAGATTTCTATCCTGTGAGGGAAAAAGATAAAAAGAAGAAAGTGTATTATAGTTGATAGATTATATTGCTGAAAGTCAGGAGGCATGATTAGTTTGAACAGCAGCAATCACAATACAATCTAGTAGGTGATGTTTGTAAAAGTCGGTAGGCTAATTTCAAGCTTAGGAGGAGCATATCACATTCTTATGGAATGAAACGACCCCCTAACAAGCTCTATGTGCAAGATAGCATATGAGTACATTGTCACTGGGAGAAATACAATCAAGAGGCCGTGCATAAATTACACTATCAAGTACTAGTCCAACTAACATACTTTCTTTTTTCCTGATTATCACCATTTCAATTTTCATTCATCTAACACCCTCTTTGATCACACTGTTCAACACATCAAATTTCATTAACCACCGTATACATATGTTCTTCTGCTAGGATGAAACTTGCAAAAGCCCACTTTAACAATAAGGGAAGTCCATATTTCTTCACCATATACTAAAGAAAGAGAAAATGGGAAGATAAACTAAATGGAAAAACAAAAAGATTTACACATACAACAAACAATAATATCAAACACCAGCAAGCCAAATCTTTAGGCATGAGAAGTACGTTTCATACCTTACCAATACCAGCTCAGACTTTGTACTCCCCAAGATGCATCCACTTCGTAGCTGACCACTTGTTACCTCTAATCACAGGGCAACTACCTAGCATAAGGCACAAAATGAATTTCAGGGCAACTGAAGGATCAAAACCCAGCACAGAAAAAAGTGCTGAATGTTGGTCCTGGTTCCTAAACACTAATTCTTTAATTACTAGATAAAAATGATCCTACTACAACAGCATAAACCAGGACCAAACACTTTTTTTCCGGAATTAAGAAAAACTGCACTCATTCTCTAACCTAAGTTAATGCTGCAAGCATTTAACTATATTACTACTAACCATGCAAACTTGAAGGATCTAATGTAGCATCAGGTCTTGTGCTCCAAAACAGCAACGCATTACCCATTTTTGGTTTCACTGAAAGACCACTCCTGGCACATTCAGATAACTCATTCCACCAAGGCACACTGCTGATGTTTGCCTTAGCATCAGGAAAAACTGTCTCACCCCCTTCCTCAACATCTGACCTGGACCAGGACAAAATTAGTAGGAGAGGTGTAAACTACAAATTTCAATTCCAAAACATGCACATACATTTGATTAAATGACATCCAAGGGAGATTCTTACAAATACATAAGAAGAGTAGCTGTCCGCTGGCCCCCATTCTTAGTGTTGAACTCATCAAGAAAATAATCAAAGTGGGCCTCGTACTTCTGTCCTACTTCATAGTGAAGAACTTGAAGTCCTTCCCCATGCTCTGCACGACATAAAGCAAGCCAAGAACGGCAGTACCTCAACATTAGATCAAAGACTTGTAGTTCAAAGCATAATGAAAACAAAGGAATAAATGTACATGATGCATAATTCACGGCACACAGGCATCACCCATGTTCTATTTCCCATCATTTTAAAAATACTTCCAGCAAATTTCTAAGTGAAAATCATACCTTAAATGATAATTTGAGCGAGCTTGCAGATGACTGATAATTTAATAAAGAAGACACTAGAGCCCAATACATTCAAAATCCATTTAGTATTCATAACTTTCATGACAAATAATTATTCAAAGCTTAAACCAATCATGTCATGCAGGCCATTTGAATAAATATAGAGCAAGAGACTGAAAGTCAATAATGTGTTTGACTGTCAAGGTGGCTCAAGAAGGTAGAACACTTACTGCTTGCCCAGAAAAAAACTATTAACAAGTTCTTAAAATCAGGAATTCATTTTCCTTGGTAAAGATATTAAATCACTTCTTTAACCGATAATTTCAAAATGAAGTAAATTGAACTACAGGATTTCCATTGCAAAATGCTAATGTCTAGCTAGCATTTAAGATACTTTTGTTCCAACATCCTAAGCTTATTATTGCAAGACAAACTTACGTATTTATTACAATATTTCTGAACGACTTAATATTTCTGAATGGCATACCTATAGGAATGAAAGAGAAGTCTGCTATCCTCTTTTCAATATTCTGAATAATTTCATCTCGTCCTCTTGTTAGGAACATTCCAGAACTTGTACGCACCCTGCAATCAAAAGCTTAAATTAATTTATGATACAAAATTATGAAAATAGAAACTCCTGCGCTGGCCCTCCCACATGTGCAAACGCATGGGCGCACAGACACAGACACACACACACAATTAGAACTGGAACTTAACCTGCTATCTTTACTTCGACCAGTCTTGCTATCTACCACAGTTGACTTTACCATATGCGGTTTGGCCAGAGTTATTAGGTACTCGCATTCTTCTTTTGACTGTTCACATTCATACTCAAGGTCAATATACTTACAAAAACCAAAACTATGCTACAACCAAGTAACCTCAAAAGCAACTAAAAAGACAATTATATTACACTGTGAAGCTATTCATGAAAATAATGAGATCATTGATGTGAATCCAATTATGTGCAGAAAATCTTTGTAAGGATGTCAATGCTAAATCTTCAAAAATGGAATGCGCTTCTTAAAGAGTTTTTTTTTTTTAAATCCCAAAATTAAAATACAAGCATCTTTCAGTTTCTTTTTCTCTTCTTCGCCATCTTCTTCAATAGATAGTATAATACACGCAAAACTGACATAGATAGTTAAAATATTGGAAGAAAATTCTATTCTGAAAGCAATCATAATCACATATACGCAAAAATGCCATAAATTCTGACCAGCAATTAGAGCACATAAAAAAAAAAAAAAGACTTGCAAAAGTAAATCAAATGTGGAGAAACAAACCAAGAAATTATGATAAAGAAATGCTCGAGGCTCCCAAGAAAGAATTTCAGTCCACTGATCCCGTCTCTCTCCTAAACCATCACCCTCTCTGTATTCATACGACGCCCAGGCAAAAAAAAAAAAAATCAAATAATCATGAAATCACCATTTTACAATTGGTAGATAAATTTTTTTTTTTTTAAAAAAAAAAGAGAATTGAAAAGAGAGATAGATACCTTTCAGCGGTCATACGGCGGAAGGAAGTAGTGAGATCATTCGGAGAAGCATCATCGCTGCCTATAGGAAGAGAGAAGATACCGAGACCCAGAAACATCAAAAGAACCACCGTTAGCATAAATAGCATCGTAAATGCCAACGTCATTGTCGACCATTTCTTCGCTTGTATCCTGGAATGTCTCACCTTAACCATTTTGTAATCAGCTTCTTAAACCCTTCCCTTGTGAAATCAACAGAAGCATGCCAAATTGAATTGTGTTTATAAGCTAACTGAATAATTTCTATCCGAAATTGAATTTATATCTGTGGTAACGAATTAATTAAATTGGGATTGGCGGTTGCTGTGTCGGTGATTTTAGAAAATCCAATATACATAGGAAGTTTCAAATTCATGGCAGGCGTTAGGAAGGGATTTTTATCTTGACTGTATTGCCCATCGAGTTGTATATATAGGCATTCTGTTTCATGAATTGCAACAAAATTAGTGTTATAGTCATGGGTTTTCTCGTCATTTTAACAGCTCCTGGTTTCGGTTTCGGTTTCGATTTCAGGTCTTCCCGGCGCTGTGGGCAACAGCACAAGGTTTCTAATAAGGACCAATTCTGTTGTTATTGGACAAAGGAACCTGGAACTTCCCATGTTAAAAAGTCAAACTATAACTAATCCGTTTATTTATTTAACATATCCGACCAAAAAAAAAAAAGTAACTTACGTTATATCATGGTCCATCCCACAATAATAATTTTTTCAGTTATAAAAGATTTTATAATTTATTATTACATTTTAAAATTTGTTTATAAAATCTGATAACGGAATTTTAAAAATAAAAATTAATTTGTGTATTTTAATAATTATTATATTTTTTGACATAATAAAATTAAATATATTAACAAATAAAAATATAAGTCTGTAATTTATTAACATTAACTTTTATTTCTCAATTCTTTTTCTTTTCAAATTGAAAGAAAGGTTGACAAAAAAAATCACCAACATTGCACATTCATCTTTATACATATTTTTAAAATAAAAAATAAATAAACAAAAATTACATTTATTTTTTTATTTTTTATTTTTTTATATTTTTTTCCCATAATTTCCTATAAGAGTTTACTATTAAAAAAATTATTAACTCTTTTAAAAAAAGGTTAAGGTACGTCTTTGCCCCTCATATTTGGCCCAAGAAGCAGATATGTCCCTTTCTTATTTTTAGCGCAAATATATTAGAGTTATGCTAAAAACAAGTATTTAAGCCCCTTGTGCGGGCCGTTAATTAATTTTAACAGTGGACTCCACTAACTTAGCTATTTTGCTTATTTACTTTAGCTGACATGGCATAAATATTTTTGTTTTCTCTCCTCCATCTATACCCACTTCTTCTCGTCTCTTTCCACTTCAAGAACTCTAATAATTGCTCTTCTTTATTTTTCTTCTATAGAGTGAGAGAAAGTCAACAAAGAAAAATGGAGAGCACAATGAAGGATATCAAAGGCGGAGCTTCAGTGCTCGACCTGAATCCTAAGTACACCATCGGTGGTGGTGTTGAGGATGTTTACGGCGAAGATTGCGCTACTGAGGATCAGTTCATTACTCCTTGGACTATCTCTGTTGCTAGGTTGATCTCTCTCTCTCTTTTTTTTTTTGAATTTAACATTGATGATCATAAGTTGGAATTATTTTGTGATTGATCAAGTGAAGCATGATTGATCGATAATGAATTTTAAATAAGCATTATTTTGATAATTATGATATCACCGAATGTAGTGAGATAGCCATTACAGGGGATTTGCATGAGAATTTAATGTGGCGGTGGTACCATGTATGAGAGTACCGCCTCTCCCAACAACTGTCACCGCCGCTTCTATTCTCTCATATTTACTTAAATCTCTAATTAATTAGGTAAATCACAATCACCCAGCCCAGAAAACATCCCAAGAGTAACAATCCCAATAGAGATTGCAATTGTAACTTTTTTAACAGGTTTAGCAAGAGGTTGCGTTGTTGTGGGGATTGGGATAATGCCATTAGCAGGCGATGCACGCGATTGAATTTGATATGGATTTGGTCCAGTGGAGACTTTAGGGAAAAAAGGTTGATCTGGAGATGGAAAAATAGAGGTGTCATAGGGCGGAGGAGAAGGAGGAGGCAAAGAGTCAATTTCAATATCCGACGGAGGAGGTGAATTGGCTGGAAACAATGGCTAGTGAAGGATTCTTCTCTGAATTCTCAGAGTAATGACAACTGCTTTTTGTGGAGATGATGAAACTGAATAAGAAAAAGATATGGAGAATGATAATAGATTTAAAAAGAGGGTAAAATGATGATGGTGACCACAACTACGAGCTTTCATGATGATAAAATTTTCTGGGTTACTCTTAATTTGATGTTTTTTATCTCTTTTTCTTCACCTAAATGACTTAAATATCTAAGCAACTAGGAAATTGTTGGTGCATAGTTATTATCGGAGTTTGCAGCAGCACTTCAATGAAGGAGTATCTCAAAGCTGGTTGTTTATTTGGCAATTAAAAATTCCAGCAATGGTGGTACGCGTGTCTAGACGCAATGGTTGAGGGTTGCGAAGGAAGGTTTGTAGGTTAAATTGTATAATGATTTAACAACATTTTTTTCCCAGAGCAACAATGTTTTCCTTTAGCTTTAAATTATTTTTCCGGTAAGTATTCACTGTTCTATTTACTGTCATGGTGAGCGAACTAGTCTTCATGCGTTACGAATGTGTTCTTATGCAGTTGATGTATGGCTGCAGTCCTTATTGGATGTGTTTTATCATTCTCATGAGAAGGTCTTTGATTGGTTTCATTATTTTTTTATCTCGGTTGTCTATGGAGGATCATTTTTTGTTTGCAATAATTTTCTAGACTTTTTGGAATCATGAAAGCAAAGAGATCCTTAGATGGTAATGGTGGTGGTGATTTTTAGGTAGTAATGGTGGTGTTGATGGGTTGTGGGTGGTGATTATGGTGTGGTCGTTGTGGGCGGCGATGGTGATTGATTTTCTTATGGGGAACATGTGGGCTCCTCTGTAACATCCCCATTTTCATCCTAATTAATATTATGTGAACATATGCATTTTAAACCATTCCATTTGACTATGTGTATTTTTCATGAATTGAATCTAGTTAACTTGTTTACATGAGTAACCTTAGGGACTAAATTGAGCTTTAGCGTAGAAGGAGAATTAATTTAAACTTTTCCTTGATATTTTATGAGATGTTGAAATGTTTGTTTTAGCCTTTAGAATTTAATTTATGTTTATATTCATTGAGTCGCGACTCACCAAATCGCAATTATTTTTCCAGATAGAGAAGCTTGAAGTGTGACTATTTTGAAGCATATCACATGGTAGTTAAAGCATGGAGCATAGGTTGTCG
>CATIWM010322610.1:0-11567 GCA_949671775.1 Mallotus repandus | reverse complement strand
GTTCTTGAACTTGAGTTTGGGACACTCACTTCGAATGTGACCCAGTTTCTTGCATTCATAGCAAGTAACTTCTTTGGTTTTCTTCTTACCTTCTCTTCATACTTCGTGTTGAAGTCTCTTATTTTTGAAGTATGTTGTTTTCTCTTGAACTTCTTAAAGTTTCTAGTGAGCGTAGCAATCTCACTATCTTCATCACTAGAATCTTCAAGGTTTTCTTCTTAACTATCATTTTGTGAAGCTTTTAGTGCAATGCTCTTCTTCTTCTCTTCCTTCTCTTCTTGCTCTTCACCTTTTTGCTTTATGGTAAGCTCATGTGTAGGAAGCTTTCCACTAAGCACATCAGTTGAAAGAGTAGCAAGATCTTGAGCTTCCTCAATTGAAGTAACTTAAGATTCCCAATCCTTCTTAGGTAGGATTCTTATAATCTTGTTGTTTACTTCTTCTTTGGTAAAATGTTTACCAAGTTTCTTGAGGGTGGTGACAAAAGCATTAAGGCGATTTGTCATTTTCATGATTGATTCTTAAGGCTTCATCTTGAAGAGTTCATACTCATACATGTGGAGTTGAACCTTCTTACTTCTAACTTAAACATTTCCTTCGTAATGATTTTCCAAGGATTCCCACATTTCCTTGGCCGAAATATAATGTTGAAACTTGCCTCCTTCTTCTCTTGACATAGAAGAGACTAGAGTAATCATAGCCTTTTTGTTCTTGTGATTCACTTCTTGTTGAATGGTGTTCCAATCATCTCTATCAATTTCAGTAATCACACCGTTGATTATAGCTTTGGGTGGTTCCCAACCTTTTCAAACAATGTCCCAAAGTTTGATAGAATCACAATCAAGATAGAGCTTCATTTTGAACTTCCAACGAGGATAATCACTTCCATCAAAAAAAGGTCTAAGAGATGAAATATTTTATGTATCACTTCCCATGATCTTGTATTCTAGTAATGAAGTACCTAGAATTCAAGCTCTGATACCAAATGAAAGAGCCTTAGAGGGGGGTGAATAGGGCTATCGAATAAAAATAAAAACTTAAAAACAAATAAGCAAGAATTAGAAGAATATTGAGAAGGGAGAATGAAGAGCACAATGATTTAAGGAGTTTGGATTCAACAATAATCCTACGTCTCCACCTAACTTATCCCCAAGTTAGGATTTTTCAATAACCCACAATCTTATTCATAAGATTGATATTACACAAGAGTTGAAGGCTCACTCTTTCAACCTTACAATCAAGAGTTTTCTTGGCTCACGTTAAAACGAAAACCCAAGTGCTTTAATGGCTAAACACTTAAACCAATTCCTTTAGAATAGAATCTCACTTCCTGTTTTCTCAAACCCAAAAAATAAAAGAATAAGAATATCTATTCTAACCCTCACTAACTCTCAAAAGATTTATGCAAATATAGAAATGGTTTAAGAGAGAATTTGAGAGCTTAATTGAATGCTTAAGAGAGAATGAATGATAAACAAGTTTCTTAACCATCAATTGAACTCTAAGGTAGTGTCCTGGTTCGTGAGGGCCCATTTAAGGACCATTGCATTCAAAAATAGTCATTGAATGCTATCAGAACTGACCATCATAAGCTGCTCATGATCGTGAGGGTAGCTTGTGAGCGTATCTGACACAAAGATCTAAAACAACTCAAAATGAGTACCAACAGGGGACGGCTCATGACCGACTCGTGAGATGCTCGTGAGCGAGATTGAAGAAAATCAAATTACCTAACCTTTCTTCATGAAAATTTTAGATATTTGTCTTATATTTCCATCTCACTTTGAATCACCTTAATTAAAAGTTTTTAGCTCATGATATTGCTGAAATACTAAGAGATACTCAACCTAAGATGAAAGCTGCATATGCTGACTTCAACTCAGGATTTACATATCTATATGAGCTTAGATTTTAACAAGTAAGCTCAATTCAAAAAGCTTAAGATTTCTAATTCAAAATTTAAGAAGATAACTTTTCATTATAAAGCTCTAAGGATGTCAAAAGCTTCTTTGAATCTCAGAGGTCAAAATAGCCCATAAGCACCCTTATCAATCTTGTACACACTTAAACAAACACAATTAAATGCTAAAAATTAAGTTTGTTAAGATAAAAATTAAGATTGATTATTGTTAAGGTCAGTAGAAAGGAAGAAGGTGATTGGTGGAGTGTACCTAGCAGCACAGTGCATTTGCAGGGCACTCTCGGGAATCTGGCGCGTCAGGAACAGATGGGAGGTGCATTTATTGCATGGTAGGAGGGAATTCCTCCTAGTGACATTCAATCTTGACTTAATTATTAAAGGTTGAATGGTGAACTAGTCAAAGGCAGTCTGATGTGGCATATAAGAGATTGCTCCTTTCCATGTGTCAAGATCTCATTAGAGTCAAATTTTTTGTGTATCATTAGTAGTCCCCCCCCCCCCCCCCCCCCACTATGAGTTTAGAATGTTCTAGATACAAAAGTATAGTTAGGAAATTCTTCTTTGATTCTCCAGTTTAGGATTGCATTTTCCTTAGTTAAGTTTCCTCATAGTGAGGTTTTAAAATCTAGGAGTGTCCCTCGTATTTGATTATTGAAAGTTTCCTTAAGAGGAAAACTTGTATTTGAGCAGGATATCTATATAGGAAATCCTTGAGGACATTATTTTTTGATGATTTGGTTGATTCTCTCTGAGGAGCATTTTTGTACCACAAGTCCATGAGGACATAGAATTCTCGCTTTTGGAGAATTAAATTTGTATTTGGAGGGTTTTCTCCCTTCATGATTTGGAGTCTGCCCCCCATATGGGTCTCTAAGGCAGTTGATATTCTCTCCTTTAAGGTAGTTGGTAATTTCTCAATGCACATTTCCAATGAAGGAAATATTGCTCCCATGGGGGAGTAAATGACTCTTGAGTATATATTCCTTTGGAGAGAGTTTTTACAAAGGTAGCATCCTTGGTGGAGTATGGTTAACTGATTCCTCTTACATGAATTCCTACATGGATTACCTCTCTAGTGGAGGATGTTTGATTGATTTCCTAATGGGATTCCTGAATGCACAGTCTCACTTATGGAGAATTTCCTAATTAATTCATGTGTAAGTACTTACATTAGAGCAATCGAGTTCATCTCACTTTTGAAGACCTTATATGATTGATAGATGTTGAATGTTTTCCTTTTGATTCACCTCACTTCTGGAGGTGATCCTCATGAGATGAGGAAATTGATTTGTACCTCATGAGATGAGGAAGATTTCTATCCCTTGAGGGAGGTTGAGTCTTTGTAGGGAATTTCCTGTGAGGAAATTTTGCTCCCATAAGGTTGGTAGGGATCTTCGATTGAGAATTTTCCATAGAATGAATTCCTCTCCCTTAGGGGAGTTTGACATATTTGGATGAAAATTTCCTATGGAGGAATTGTTGCTCCCATAGGGGAGTTGATGTGTCTGAGAGGATAACTCTATGGAGGAGCTTTTTCTCTTGCCTTCTGCTAATGATTACTTTTATGCCTGAGTAAATAAAGATTGCTTTCTGTATGTTGATGATGGAGATTTCTCTTGGAGAATAAGGTAAGTTCTGTTGACTTGGTTTAGAATGCCATACAACTCTTCAATTCATTGGTGATCTTTAAATTTGAGGATTCATCATATAATAATTCTTCTCCAAGGTTGTAACAGATAAGAATATGCTCCTAGAACAATATATTGTCAACCTTAGATTCTTTTGCTATCTTATTTGTTATATTACTGAAAGGGTTTCCTTCTTAGGAAAATCCTAACTAGAAGGTACTATGCAAGATAAAATGTGTTATACAAATAGACTAAAATCATGCATTATCATTGCACAATAACTAGAGCATCTTAATTAGAAAAATCATAAAAGGAAAAACTTATCTGGTGTATCATATTTAGCCTTATAGACTATCGTATTTAGCCTTAGAGACTTCTTGTAGTCATTTAAGAACCAACTCATTCCTTTATGAGCTTTCCTTGATAATGTGTCTCAACTTTGAAGGGAGAGAAAATGACAATCCTCTGAGGGAATTTCTTGAGTAGAGTTTCTTATGGAGGAAATATTTCTCTCTTGGGAGAGGTTGAGTTCTCTGTATTTCTTATAGAGGAAATCTCTCCCTTTGGGGAGGTAAGGATGTCTAACAAAATATTTCTTGTTGAGAAAATTCTCCTGAGCCAGTCATCCTTACAGCTAAATTTCAAAGAGTTGGCATGAATCAAATGCTTTGAAAGATTCTTCGATCAAGACCTTCAACACTGTAATTATTACTAAGGTGAAGGAATCTAAATCTTATTTAAACCTTATGACTAGGGGAAGAGCAGCTCCAACAATGATCGGGAATTCCCCTGTAAGAAGGCTCTCACAGGAAAAATCTAAAAGTCCTCCCCTTTATGGTAGAGGAAAAGAAAACAGGAGCGAATCATCCAAGGAGCTCAAGTTTTCAATCAGTCATGATTTTGAAGAGGAGAGTGAACTTCTATCTTGAATGACAGAGTTATACAAAAGACTCACCCTCTTGTGTTGTAGTTGAGGATCTCAAGGTTTATTTTGAGGAGTTACTTAGGAAAAGAATTAGAAAAATGAGCTACCATTGCCAAAGCTCTTAAAGAAAAATGAAAATCTTAGGACTTAAGGAAGGTAATAATATTACATTCTTCAAATTGCTATGTATGAGGGTGGTTTGATTTGGTAAGTGGCTCATGGTCATTTTCCAAAGTAAGAATTTTCATGTTTTGGGGTCATTGGAGGAGATTCTACCGCTACTCAAAATAGAGATGTTACAAAAAAAATAGAAGTCACCTCTAGTTCACTTTGAGGTCATTGAAACTCTTACAAGTGTTCATTAACTTCTTAATTTCTCTAAGGGACTAGAAAAATCAATGGATGTTCATGACATACTTCAAGCATATCAAATGGAGATTATTGTTATATCCCTTTCCTTAAATAATAAAGTGAATCTTGAGCTTCTTTGTTTGTAGTAGAGAGCTGTTCTAGTTCAAGATAAAAGTGTTGGGAATATTCCTGTTAGGATTTTTTCATTGAATGCTTTGCCCGATATCGTTTCCAAGTGGTGATGTCATTAAATGCATTTTCTTATAAGTTTCCTATGTGTCTATTCTATTGATGTTGACTACCAATTTCTTTCATAATGCTTTAATTGAGATCTTCTATTTTTTATATTCCTTAAGTGTTCTTTCATTCTCATATGTTCCTTTCTTCCTTCGGCTTGAATAGAGGTCCTGAATGAGAAGTCATAAGTTTAGAATAAACCACTTAGTTAGATGTCTACATGAAGTTTATTAGTTTCTCATCATGAGAATTTTTGATATTTTATAAGACCCTCTTGAGGAAGTTATGATTCTTAAATTAATTACTCAAGGGAGAATTTCTGCAAAGGCAGCCTCCATTATGGAGTATAGTTGATTGATTCACTTTGCAAGAATTCTTGCATGGAGAGGATGGCTGATTGATTCCATTATGGGAAGATTTCTAAAAGGATGTTCTCACTCATAGAGACTGTCCCGATTGATTCCCTTATGGTAAATTCCTGAGAGGAATCTCTCCTTTCTAGAGAGTATTTTGACTGGTTCCCTTGTGGGAGGATTTTTGTACCACAAGTCCATGGGGACATGGGACTCTCACTTATAGAGAGATTTTGACTTCTAAATTTGTTTGATTCTTCTTGAGGAGAGCCTCCGAGAGGAGGTTAGTTGGTGCTTAGGGAGGATTTATGTTTCTTTAAACCCTCATGGCATATATTCTCACTTCTGGAGAGTGTCTCACTTCTGGAGGACTAATTTCGAAGTAGGATTTGGCATCCTTAGTGAGATTTCCAGAAGGAAGCTCTCACTTGTGGAGAATATCCTGATTGATTTGCTTATGGGATGATTCCTGCACAAGTGCTCATATTGGAGCAATTAAGTTCATCTCGCTTCTGGAGACTTGGTGGGTTTCGAATGCATTCTTTTGGTTCAACTTCTGGAGATGTTCCTTCATGTTGAAGGAAGTGATTTATCTCGCTTCTAGAGGTATTCCTTAATGTTGAAATAGATATGATTTATCTTACTTCTGGAGATACTCCTTCGTGTTAAAGGGAGTAATAAGTATTTTCTTTTGTTTATATACATATATTTGCACTCTTGTGAAGTGATTTTCAAATAGATTAGCTTTTTTCTAGAATTATAGAGTTTGTAGTTGGAATATTGCACTTTTTCTTCTAAGCACCCCTTATGTTATTATGTTATAGATTCGATGATGAGCTATTGAACAAATTTAATATTTCCCTGGAGTGATGCTATAGAGATTCTTGAGAAGTGCCTCTCCTCTATGGATGTGAGTAGGACAACTTTATTGCGAGAGAATATATCCTTTTCAAGAGAAATCCAAACACAATCATATATTAAGAGAAATACACTAAAAGAGGATACCTCTATTTCAGAGAGATGTATTACAATTATGCCATATAGATAGAGTAGCTTTAATAGAGGTAATTTCTTCCTTCATAAAGGAGTGGACCATAAATTTATAAAAAACCAGATAGATAACAAGTTTTACTTAGAGCTTACTAATGAGTAAATTTCTAGTTTGACAATTTAGAAAATCCCGAATAGGTCATCCCAAGTAGGAAATATTTAGAGTTTATCATCAACTTCTCACCATTTCAATAAGAGCTGTAGGAGCAATTTATAAGCTCATAGGACACTGGTGATCTCTTTGCCTAGTCATTTTTTGTTCCTTCTACTCTTTCTTTTAACACTCGTAGTATAATCTATTCAGACATTTCTGCTTGCCAATAAGTCTCAAATCAGCATATAATATTTCTCTACAGAAAAATGATATTTTCCTAATTAGCAATTCCTGTCAGGTAATGCCTATCAAGGTTTTAGGCTCTAATCATTTGGTCAAGTAATCCACTACTAGATTTATTCCCAGATGAATTTACTTTTTTAAGAGATAAACATTGATAGTAGAGGTATACGATATCTTCTTTTATACAACTTCCCATTTTAAAGAGTGAACCTTCATGTTCTTAGAGATGGCTTGAGAGCTTCTCTTTAATCTTATGGGAATTCTCTTATATGGACATCACTAGATACGAAATCTATATTGGCCATAGCCATCTTTCTAAAAGAATTTGCCTAGGAGTTACCAGTTCTTGGTATCTTAAGGCATATCTTAGTGAGGAGATTTATTCAACATAGGAACAAAAACTAGCTTGTATATTCAATTTTTTTCAATCTACTTAATCCACTTTTGAAATTTCTTTCCTTCATAGACCGCTATGTTCTAGTTCAAAGAGTAACATTTTTTAGTCGCATGTCCATTTCTCAACTGCCAATATAGTTTTGATTTTTCCTCCAAAATCTAAAAGGACTTGGTGATAACTAGAGAGAGCCTTTATATCTCCTTCTCCCCTTTCAAAAAGAGTTTGAAGAATCGCAATAACTTTAAACTAAGCGAATTGATACTGGCTAGGCTTTTTCTACCCTCATCAAAGATTATATTCAGAGAAGTCAATTCATGACCAGTCTTTAACATTAAAGAAAAGCTTATATTCTTGCTGAAATCATTTCATCACATATAAGCCAATTGGTGAATAATCATTTCTTTTACAATTTGTCATTCTGATGCTTGACATATAGAATAACTTATGCAGAGACACTAAGGATCTGAATGAAGAAAAATCTTGTGTAGATTGATCTACCTTGGGGCAGAATCTATATAGGTGTCATAATTATCACTGAGTTATGGAGCCAATGGAGTTAAGCTCGAGATTTCCTCTAAAACATAAGTTGCTTTCCACTGACTTGATTTTATACATCATGCAGCTTTTAAATTCATAAATGATCTTCAATTTCAGGAATTCATCATATAATGATCCTTCTCCAAACCTATAGTAGACATGAAGATGGTTCTTGAATAATTAAATTCATAAAATATCCTCTTCAAGGTGGAGAAATATGTTATCAGTATCATATTCTCTTAGCTGTCTCATTTGCCATGTCAATGATAGTGATTTTTTTTTCTCAGGAAAAATCCTGTTCAGAAATATACTAACAATAACACAAGGAGAGTATGCATATTCTTACAACTTAAACGTCACATTTCATCAATGTGAAAAATTATGGAAAAGAGTTACACGTATGCTAACAAATGACATGCAATACGATTCCCAAAAATGTGATTTATGGCATACAATAATTAAAATGTCATGTTACACAATTTAACAAATACAAAGGAAGAACATTTATCCTTTTAGGATGCTAAAATATATGTTTTATTGGTGATTAAATCATTGAAGACTTGAATATGAGTTCTCCAATTATAAAGAGGATCTCGGGTGTTAGGAGATTGCCTTAGAGGTTAAGCAGACTAGGAAAGATCTCCCTCCCAAGTGGGAGTATACAGTCAGATCTTTTCCTATATAAGATAAAACATATATTTTAGCATTTGATTCCCCACAGATGGTGTTATTTTGATGGTTCAAATTCCTTTGCCTAGCTTCAGCTTCCATTTGACAGCAAGTGGACATCTGCAAAAGAGAAGAACTAGGTGAAGGAGGGCTGGTTTGCCCAAGCCCCCTCTGAAGATTAAGTCAGCTTTGGTCCCATGAGGAACAACACAGGCAGGAAAATACTGACAGCCAGAGATGATGGATATTTATGTGTGATTTTATATAAAAATGGTATTGAAGCATAAAAGAAGGAATCGAAGAAAGAGAAGAAGAAGAAGAAGACGTTGGAGAAGAAGAAGAATAATAAGCTGGCATTTATATAGAAAAAGTAAGTGGAGGGTTGCTAAGAAAGGAAGAAGGTTATTGGTGGAGTTTACCGGGCAGCACAGTGTAGCTATAGGGCACTCAAGTGGCATTCTCAGGAATCAGGCGTATCAGGGATGGATGGGAGGCGCATTTATTGCATGGTAGGAGGAAAAGTGCTCTCAGGAAATTTTATTGTGTTTAAAACCCGCAAGCATACAAATCGTGAATTGTAGTATAAAAGATATCGTTACCACGAGGATTGAATATTGAATACCAATTTTTCTACTTATGTTCTTAGCTAGCAAATCAAATAAAGTAATTTAGCAAAGAAAATATAAATCTAAATAAATTAAACTAAGAGAAAATCAATTGTTAAAATATAGAGCTTAGGTTTAGTTTCACTATTCCAATCAAATTATGAACACATAATTATTAAACACCTTGATCACAGTTAAAGGTAATTGTTCTAAAATACCTAAAGACTCTCTCGAGTTCAATTAAGCATGTTAAGATTAAAGTTTAACCTACTCTCATGATTAGGAAGTTAATCAAAACTCATTAAGTTTCTTAATAATTAATTTACCACCATAGACCTCTGCCTACTATCACGGTTCCCCGAAGAGCTCGCCTACTCTCGTGGTCTAAGTCCTATGAGTCCTAAGCTGATAAATTCCTTTAACTCTCATTGGTTAATTTACCCATAAACATGCAATCAAACAGGCCTGGAATGATAACAAGACATTAAGTTGAACGCATAGAATTAACCAAAAATCAAATTAATAAAAGACTTGTGTTCAATCATATCATAAAACAGCCACTCCTATCCTAAACCCTAAAAAAGTTTAGCCACACATAATTCTACAAACAATAAAATCCATAACTAGAGAGTGAAGAAGAAGAATAGATAAAACTTGTTTAAGTGTCGTTTCAATCTTCAAACCCTTGTTTGCCTTCTCAAGCTCTTGTTTGTGGCTTTTAGAATGTAGAATCAATCCCCCCATAAACTTTCTTAATGCCCTTTAATATAGGAAAACTTGATAGAAACCTAAACGCCCTTGAATTCCTTTTCTTTTTTGAGTAGAAAAGTCTTCCTGTTGTTCGACACACCCACCACATGATCGTGTGTAGCTGGTGTCACGTTAAACTTTTTAGCACGGATTTTAGCACAACCATGCTCGAGTTTGGGTTCAGATTCTAGAAGGTTGCACAGCCTACAACACAATCGTGCACAAAAAGGTGTTGCTTGTCCAAAAATTCTTCAATTTGAATAGAAAGATGCACCACCTACAACATACTCATGTGCCACCTGTATGACGTAAAACTTAAATTCCAGTAGTTTGCACGGACAATGACACAAGTGTGCATCAAACCATGTCGTCCTATTCCTTAACTTTTTAAAATTCATTTTTAAGCTTTCCTACAAAAAGGGAAACACTAATAAGTACTTAAATAAAAATCCTAATTAATTAGACTAAAATTAAACCAAAAATAATAAAATCCTAATTAAAACTCTAAACTGAAAATATTTCCTAATTAACATAAAATCTACCCACTTAATATTATTTATTAATTCAAAATCCATTAAAATTCAACTCTAAACATATGTAACTATTGCACACATCAAATTCCCCCACACTTAAGCTTTGCTTGTCCTCAAGCAAAAATCAAATTTGAAATTTAAAGACTAGCTCAACTATAACCAAAGAATTATAGCTTCTAAGACATGCAAACCGATAACACCAAGACTGAAACTTGTTTACCAAAGAAGATAATCATACAAAAATTCATCATATATGACCAATTTACTAATTATAACCCAAGCACATAACTCTTTGAAATTCAATGAACATAAGCCTAGAAGAAAAACATTAAGGTCTATAACTCCTTGAAAAATAAAACTATGGTTGTGAATGCAGTTTATGCTCCATTTCACAACAACTTTTTACTGCCTTTGGCCTTGGTGAGTGCGTTTTACACTCCATCTCACCATTTTTTTATTCTCTCAATTCAATTATTCCCAATCTTAGTTATCCCCTGTCATTCCTGTATTACTAAGCATGGATACCGCCAAGTGGGTCCTTTGGATGCTCATACTCTAATTAAAGCATTGGAGTAGATTAAGAGCATATAAAAAATTGGATTTAAGTACTGCTCTTACTTAAGAAAAGAGAGATATTATATTTATTTTTTTATAATTACAAACCAAAAATGCACTCTCTCCCAAAGTCATGCTCAAATTCAATCTCCTAGTTGATGCTTAAGTTATAAAAACTAAATTTTTCATACATAAAGACCATGTACAACCATCTTGATTAATAAACCATTCAATAATTCGATAATTGAACCGGAAAGCAAGCGTATACACTATTTTTATCTAGTTGCAATCGAGCATCAATTTTGCATAAAACTAAAAACAAAAACTTTTAAGAACAAGCATCACAACAAATGTGGAGAAATCAAGTTGGAAGTTAATGAATCTCATCAGTTATTTTATTTTTTATTTTCTTAATTTAACTAATACATATGCAAAAATAAATATAAAATACACAAACATAAAACATAAAAACATTATCCTAACATTTGACATTCTCCCCCACACTTATCTACGGCATTGTCCTCAATGACAAAAATATTAGAATTCGAAAAAGAAAAAGAGGACTTCCTTAATAAGCATTGTAACATCCCTATTTTCATCCATAATTAATATTATGTGAACATATGCATATTAAACCATTCCATTTGACTATGTGTATTTTTCATGAATTGAATCTAGTTGACTTGTTTACATGAGTAACCTTAGGGACTAAATTGAGC